>JASGAU010341606.1:0-11002 GCA_030220045.1 Australoheros facetus
TCTCACATTGGCCGTTTTGTAAGTAATTAACAATTTGCCGCACTACCTATTGTCACTCCACGCATGCGCGTCTTGCATAAACAAACTTTGCAAAGAGAAAGCCAACGCCAACTTGTGGCCTGGCATGGGAACTACATCGTTTTCATCATTTCACATGTCATCGTGTAAACGCGGATCGTTTCTGAAACGCCATCGTGTAAACGAAAGGCTGAAACGCATCAAAACGACACCGTTTCCAGTGAAAACGGCTTCGTGTAAACGGCACCTCAGTCTCCACTGATGATTTAGTACCTACAATGGGAGCTACTTCAACAACCTCCAACAAAGCACAGCACTTTGCAAAATGCGCAAAAGGCTAAAAAGGAGGCGATGCAAAGAGCTGCTGATGTGCGACACAAATGCAAACAAATGTTTCTGCCAAGCGTCGCTGGAGCATTCATTTGCTGCACTCCATGTGACAGGAAGAGCAAAGAGTGGATGGAAATTACTGATGCAGTTACACAGTGGAAGAGTAGGGCTTTAAGCAGCAGCATTACTTTATTTATCATTAAAGTAAAGCATTGAGCAGTTTTTTTTTTTTTATACCTTTACTTAAAATTTCCAGAAAAAACACTAGCTAGCTCCTTTTAAGGGCAGCTGTGGCTCAAGAGAGCGGGCCGTCCACATCGGTGGATTGATTCCCCGACTACACCAGTCTGTATGTCAAAGTATCCCAAGTTGCCCCAGGGCATCTGTCAGGGTGTGAGAGTGTGTGTGAATATAAGACAAGGTGCTTGGATATAGAAAAAAGCACTTGTATGAATGTGTGTGAGATGAAAGGTGAATGAAGCTTGTAGTAAAAAGCGCTTTGAGTGCTCAAAGTAGAAAAGTGCAATGTAAGTACCAACCATTTACCATTTTGTGCCTACATTAACTTGAGCTGTGTCACTACTCTTGCACTATAACGCTGCTGCTGCGGTTAGCACCTTGTTTCAGTAGTCACACCTCCAATTAGGGAGTGACACCAAAGATATATCAGTTATTACAAAAATACTTCAACATAAAAGAAAGTTAACATGAAACAATACGACAAGAAAACTACCCCGAGCAATAATACATGTAAAACCTGCCTTAAGCAGCAGTATTCATTATGAGATACTTTCTGTTTGATTTTTCAAAGAATACAAGGTTTGCTATTTCTTAATAGCTGGAAATTTAGCTATTCTGAAGAGTGCTCCTCTCCAACTAAAGACAGGCTTATATCCAGTTTCTCTGAGTCACTTTCTGCATTTTTTATATTCCAAGCCGCCTACTTCTGATCACAACTGTCATTATGCTCTAGTTTATTTCAGTGTGCATACTCTACAAGCCACTATTAGAGACTTAAGTTTGCACTGAAAATCTCTCTGAATGTTAAAGCTCACTTCCAAGCTTACTTTGGAATCGAAACTTTAATTTCATGTAACACTTAAGTAGTTTTACTTTCGCAAACAAACAATACAGCAATGTCACTGAAGACTATTTTTTCAACAAGTGCCATAAGCTGTATTTACTTTTCATAAAATAATTGGTTATTAATAAACAAGACAGGACACAGAATAATATCCTCCAGGTTGCAAAGCAAAACTGTATTAAAAAATTCCTATTGTGAAACAGGTTCTTAACGAGGCTGCAGGACATCACCGCAATGGCTGGATTACTCTGTGTGAAAATAGTGTGGAGAAAAAAAAAATTGCATTACATCGCTGTGCCTGTTGGTGCTTTTGCTCAGAAATACTTCCATTTCCAATCCTTAATGACAAACAAGAAAGCTTTTCTGATTGAAAACAATTCCAGCACTTCAAGCCATAACAAAAATCATGACAAGAGCATTTTCACCAAAAGGAAGACATTTCACGCACTGGGAGCCTTTTGTGATATTTTCTCTCCCTCCCTCTTACCCTTCTTCTCTCTCTGTCTCTTTCCTTTGTGTGCGTAAATCATCTCTTCCCTGCGGCCTGTCTGTGATCATGTTGATGGGAAACAAAGAAATCATCTTGAATGGCACATTAATTTCCTCCCTTCTCCCCCTGCCCTCTGCCTAATGAAATCCCCTCTGCCACGGGGCCTTAGGAGCCACACTGGCAAGCCGTCACCAGCCAGTAAATATGTTTACCTTGGAGCACTACGCTAATGGACTGTTTACTAGGGGGAGGAAGCAAGGGGTGTTACACCGACCATGCACACTGGGTGTGGGGTTGTGTGTTCCTCAGACCAAATGACAGCTCTTTTGCTTCCCTCGTCTCCTAAAACCAACAAACCTAATCTCGAGTGTCACCGAGAAGGTGTTCAGATGGATGACCAAAATGCGAAGAAATGTAATTAGTTCAGTAGCCCAAATCCAAGTAAATCATACGCACTTGCACTTGTGGCAGTGAGTATTGTTAGCATGAACATCTAGTGCTCTCCACTGTTGTCAGTCACAATGTGTGGGATTCTGGATTAAGAATAGATTGCAAATTAGAAATTATATTGTGTACATGTAATTGCTGCTTAGGAAATTCTCCAAAACATGTTGTCATGTTGAGCGAACTCAACGACTTGAGCGAGAGACACACCCAGCTGTAATCTTGTGTCAGTAATCTCTGTTGAACTGATCTAGACGCTGTGATAAATGAATGTCACTAGCCCACCTCACTCTTGCAAATGTCACAGAAAAGAGCCCCGTGTGCTGATTCACACTTGAAGTAGACACATTCTAATTATATCAGATTATCGGGCAGGTTGTCACTTGTTACTGCTAATGACATTTCAGTATGCTAGGGATAAAACTGTTGTAAAGTGACCTTCGAACAATGCCCCACATTTATTCTCTCAACAGTGATCTGTGTTTATATGAAAGATTGTCTTATATGTGGTCCCTCTTTGGCTGCACAGAGTTTTGCATGAGCAGTCGATAAGATAACAAGGAGCTAGGCTCCCAAAAAGATGTGATCCTTCAATAGCTTTTAGCATTTCTCGCTACAAAACAACCACAGCCATAGTACTACACACATGTGGTTTGCCTTTTGTAAAAGACAATCTTCCACTTCCACTAAGAAAATGGTGAGCACTGCTCTGTGAAGAAAAGGCCTACTATTACTAAGGCATGCCCTTATTTTAAATGTATGTAATGTTTTAGAAAGTGTTAAACATGCTCTGTCATGTCTAAAGTGTTGTGTTGTGTTGTGTTGTGTTGTGTTGCGTTGGTTACAAACTGTCATCCAAGCATCCGCACACTCTGCAACAAACACGCAGGGCTCTTTAACCATCAGCAGACAACTCCTGATAGACCGAGTCATGTGAAACTCGCCTTGTCCCGTGTGACAAAGCCACAAAGATGCTAAAGAGACACTGAGGTGTTAGGCTCATCATTACAGTCCTATCCATATACAGTTGGCAATCTGGCCATGTAATTGTGTATCTTCTGACATTTTGGTGAAAACAGTGGATTCTCTGTTGGCAACAGAAGGTTCCCTAAATTGTACCAGAATACAGTTTCAGTATTTTGCCGTTCTGTGTCTCCAATACGGATTTATTTAAACCTCAAATTTTTATTTAAATTAGTGCCTTGACTGCAGCAGCGAACCCTCGGAAATACAATCTACACAGATAAATAGACAGCATTCATCCTTACACAACCTACACCCAGAGTGCATATTACACTTAATCTGCTGGATAAATTGGCCCCCAGTTCAGAGACTGTTTACAGGTGCAGGTGGAACTTAATATTAGCTTAGCTGTTTACATAAATGTGCAGTAGTGTCATGCCATTTTACACATGTCAGTGAATGCGAATGCAGATATTTTATGTGTATATCTACTCATATGACTTGATATTCCCAAGGCAGCTGCAGCAGTTGTCTGCAAAGACACCCCCTGTCTCATCTACGGGTGTCTGGCGACTGGCAGCGCTATCAGTGACTGTGTGCCTAGATGTCCCCGTGTCCACACATACACACACCAACACTATCACACAGAGAGGGCCCTGCAGCTGGTGGCAGGCTGCTCCTCTCAGTCTGCTGCCAGCCTGTTCAACACACAGCTCTCTATCCAACTCTTATCTCTATTGATTTCCTCCCCTGCCTCCAAACTTAGATATGCACTCTTTAAAAACAGGCCAACTGCAGAGTTTGGGCCCTAAGAACCCAGGACATCTTACTCCTTGGGTGGTGAGTCCAAAGCATTGACACCATTGCATTTAGCTGTTGTGTTTGTTTTGTGCCTAGCTCCAAAGCAGTGGTGGTATCTGCGGGAGGAGAGGAATAAAGGCTTGATATTGTCCGTGACGTCTATACTAAATGTATGAATCAAAGCAGCTGCTAAATATGCAGCTGGGGAGTTTCCAGTGATGTATGTGTTGGATTTACATTATATCCATATATTGACACGGTCATGAATTTCCATGTCAAATGTCACAGCAGGATATTGCTGAAGGCTGTGATTTCTATCCAGCTGAGATAGGAGATTCAATGTCCCCACTCACCTCTGCAACATTTTCTTACCCCTACACCATCCTCCACGGTCTCTATTTCGTCCTCGTCCTTGTCTTTCTCACCATCCCTTTCTTTCATTCATTCCCTCTTCTTTCCCACTCCACGTTTTTCCCGCCCCTCCCCCACTATGCTTCATTCTACCTCCCCCCCACAGCCACCATCCTTCCATCCCCACACACACACCCTTTATGCCAGCAGACTTCATCGATTGATTTCCCCTCACTGTGACACATTTGGTGCAGCCGCATGTGGCCTATTAATTATATCCACAGCAGACTCTCGTCACGCTCCCCTTTTCCCAACAATACAACATCCCCCTGCTCGCACACAGAGCAAACAACCAGAGATCTACTAGACAGCATCCATGACCCTGCAGATCCTTGTTTAACCACTGGATTTAAGCACGAATCAGACAGAGATGGGAGAGGACTTAAACCTACTGTAGAGCATTTGAGTGAAAGCAAACAGACAGTGGCAGTTGAGGCAAAGTTGGGCCCATGTTGCGTGTAATCTGGCTAACATCTGTTAGCCATCGTGTGTGTGTGTGGCTCCATTTAAAGTCCAGGGTGGACTAAGAGCCCGAGGAGGCTCCTTGCATCCCCGCTCGCAGGCTTTTAACAGCATTGCTCCAAATGCTTCCTTCAGCACAGACAGACAGAAGGACAGCGAAAGAGTAAGAGGGAAGAGAGAGGGCACTGGAGAAAGAGAATGACACAGACTCAGCAGAACACATAAACACTTAGCGTATCAGACAGCTTTCTCCGCCATTGTGCTTGTTTGTGCTTTTGCTTGCATGTGTGTGCTTCTGTGTGTGCATCTGGCAAACAATACAGTAAGCCTTCACTGCAGGCCTCTTACAGCCTCAAAATCCCGGGTTTTTATATTTAGCTCGTAATCACTATAATTTCCAAATTAGATACAGGCTGGCCAAGTACACATTCCTTCTGTACAATAGCCCTAAATGGTTGTTCTATCATCTCCGGAGAAAATCCTCAGAAGAGAGACATTTTAAATATTAGAGTGATATTCAAAGACAATCCACAGTAATGAAAACAAGTGGAGCGCACTAAACAGCTGCTGTTGAGGATATTGTGCAAGGGGAGGGGAGGGAGACACAGATTAAGAGCAGATTACAGAGCCTTTCCCTCAAGGGCCTCTATAGTCCAGATTGACAATGTGGTTGGATTGGGAGATCAACCTGGAGATTTTCATATGAAAAGATGTTTTCTATCAGAGATTAATGGCTGTTATTATTTATTACCCCCCTCCCGTTCTCAAAGTCTTGCTTAGCCTGCTGCCACATGAACAGAGTGCACATTAAGTAAGAGTAAGAGGAGTGGGGATAGAGGATGGAGAAGGACATCATATTGGAGTGGCATCTCTTGGCACCAAAGCAAACTACTCAGGATCGTGCTTTACATCTTACCATAAACAAAGACTGCGGCTGGTGTATTATTTATTGGCAATAATACTGAAGGGTGCATACTTGGGACAAATATGTGAATCATGATCATCTGGAGTTTACATTTGCTCATACTGTATCTGTTGGTTTGTTTGTGTTCGCTCACTCATTAAGATGCTTATTTGTTTGCTGTCCGTACAATTACACACAGGAGGATAAGAATGCAAACATGTCGGTGCAGTTTTCGCTCGTTTCTGCTCGCTCGCTTTGTCTGAATTGTTGTAATCTGTTAGAATGCTTGTCAATAAGAAAAGAAAAACTAGGGTGAAAAATAGCAATTTATTCAGATACTTAAAAAGTCTGCTTTCTTATTTCTTTAACACAATTTTTAAACTATGCCAAACAAACAAAATCAAAACCCAAACCATTCATTAATCCTATTTGTTAATACTATTAACACTGTCTGATGCATTTAGCTGCCAAAGCAATTATAGCATCAGAGATATTTTCAAGGGTCCTTGCCTTTTACAATGCTCTATAATTACAGAAAACACAACAGCAGCATACAGTAGAGTTAACAGGGGTACTCCTCAATGTCGTGACGAGACAACGAAAAATAAGGCCCCAGATCCCCCCTGGCTATTGATTTTACCCAATGTTGGTACAAATGTGTGTGTTCCATTTATAAATGTGTTGCATCTGTGCATACATGTGTGAAAGTGCACATGCCTGCGTGTGTACGGAGGGTTGTACATTAGTGATGTGTCTTCACAAATGATCCCGTGCCAAAGAGGAAAAATCCCACAGGGCGAATCAATAGATAGTGCTGGATAATGGAGGCCTGCTCAGACAGCTGTGTTCTGCCTTTCTGTGTAACTGACTGGCTGGCTGAATGAGTGGATGACTGGCTGGCTAACAGGCTGGCTGAGGGACTTCAGTTAGCCCACGTAGCATCCCACACCTGCCAAGGCATAGCTTGCTATGTACTGGTCAATGGACTACACCCACTCACAGCTCGGTTCACAAAATAATCACAATTACAGACACACACCAGGGGATGCACATTTGCATGAGCAGAAAGGACAGACGCAGTAATGAACTTCTTATTTTCCGAAATGCAAACATTTGAAAATAAAATTATCTATATGCACTCTCTTATTATTACATTTCAGATACATTCCCCCTCTCTCCCTCTCTTTCTACTAATCAATACCAATACCAGTAAAATTAAACCCCTTCTCTCATTTTCTTAAGTGCCCCCCTCCAACTTAGCAGAGCAGCTAATAAACAAATACCCCAGCCTTGATGAAAATTAACAGATTACAGTCATGCATCAAAACACAAACACACTTTGTAGTCCCATTAAAAATATTACTTACAAAAGTTCATCTGACTGAAGCTTTCAATTAAATATCTGCTGAGAGCGTCAAGGCATAAATGATGGCATGCTGCTGCAGTGGAAAATTTTCATGTAAGATTAAAGCAGGAGATAAATCAAAAATTGGTTGTGTTTCAGATGAATTTGTACATCCACAGTTCCGCTATTTATCTTCCTTTCTACGCCCATCGCTCCTCTTTTGGAGGTTTCAGTTGTGGTGCCATAACTGATCAGAATCGGACAGAGATGCAGAAAAAAATATTTGTTCATTAAAGAGCAATGAAGAAAGGATGAAGGTTTATACAATGCATTTACACACACTCACACGCGCACACACGCGTACAGTATAAACACACACAAAGAGCAACACAGCTTCTGCAGGCTTGATGCGCTGTGGCTAATGAGAAAGGACAGTGGAACACAGCTACCATGTCTCTTCCTCTCCAGAAAAATGAGTTCATCGTTTCACATCATTATTTAAATCAACCCCCTAATTCCTAAAATATTTGCATATTTAAATCTGGCTGGCTTTTGTCTTGCCTTGGGCTGAGGCAAATCGAAGAGATACAGAGGGAAATGATGAACGGATTGCTACTATGAACGCACTCCGGAAATTGTTCACATCAAATGCAGTGCAGCTACAGACACAATCTACCTCCATGATGGCTCTGTAGGTATGTTTGTCACGGGTCAAAAGAAAGCTCCAACGCTGCTATTACAATTCAAAGCACATCAGTCTTTGGTCATCAGTGTTACTCAGCTTATGTCTTGCTCAGTCGTCAGTCCTGACACAGTATAAGTGACACAAATTTGCCATGTGAATTAATTTTTCTGCAGGATATGGAACCAAATTATTAACACAGACCCAAAGACAAAGCGAATAGCAGTGTCCACGATATAAATATGAAGACAAAGCATAATATTGAACCGGAGTTTCACCTTATTCTTTTTTTCCCTTTGTGTTTTAGCCGCACATTACAATTTTGATAACCACATGTCCATGTTAGCATAGAAGCTCTGTGAGTGAGGTTCATCAGTTCACCAAAGTAAACTGTAGCAGGACCGCCACAAAAACATTTGTAGCCACAAACCTAATTAGACTCTTTAATCACCCTCAGCATGAGCAGTCAAAGGATCAAATAAGTTATGAGGACAATTATGGAGAAAGGTGAATAAGAGAAAAGGGTCAATGTCATGTTATCTGGTGATGTTATAAACATAATGGAAAATTATGTAAGTACCTACACCAGCATTTTTAGTTCATTATTTGTACTTCTTTCCAACAGCAGAGCAATTTCTCTTCTGTTGCTTCAGTAATAGAAAATCCTGTAACTTACTGCAATTTGAGGAAAAGTTTAAAGTTTAATCATTCATTATGAAAATAATATTTTGCAGTGAAGAAAATGTGATTTTTGTCAGTTATAAATTTTAGAAAGGAAATTGTAACGGGGGAAAAGAAAATCAGCAGGTTACAGAAAAAATTTCCAAATCAAAATTGGTCAAGAGAATTGCAACCGGTGCAACTTTACTATTAATATATACTAGATTGGGAAACTCAAGCTTTTACATTAGGACCTGTTTGATAAAAGATGAACGGTGAGTCTGAATAATACTTTGCAGCTCACTTTTTGGTAAACGACACATTTTTAAACACTAAAAGAACTATTTACATCATTTGCTTAAGCAAAATGAGCATTCAGAAGTTTACTAATTAAAGAATACTAAGTGTTATAAAATATAATAAATAAATCATTTAACTATCAATAGTAAATATACCCAGTTTCCATATTGGCCACCTTAATGATATAATTTAACTGTAGAGTAACGTAGAACACGTCAACGTAAATAGTCTTTTTTTTTTAAATGCATTTCTATCATATAAAAAAAATAATTAAAGTTTGCCTCATAACCCTATTTTCAATGTTTCAGAAACAGAAGTTCATTTTTAAAACTTACTTTGCTAAACTTGCTGCAAAATGCATGAGAGGAACGGGGACACAGGACACCACATCTGAGCACAGCTTTAGCTGCAGATCTACACCTGATCCTATGAAGGGAGTCGATACTCAGCACGGCCTCACTGTTCAAACAGGTCAACAAAGCGCCAGGAACATATGGGTCATATCAGACCCACCGATGCAAGGCACACACCGTACATCGCATTGTACTGAGCTGCTCAAGTGTGTGTGTGTATATATATACACACGTGTGTGTGTGTGTGTGTGTGTGTGTGTGTGTGTGTGTGTGTGCGTGAGTCTCCATATGTGTGAATGCGTGTGTGGACAGTAAGGGTATTGCTTGCATCAGCTAAATGGAACGTCACTGAACCATGTCACTGGAGCAATCAATAGACATACTGTAGACATCTGGTTAGTGAAGGTATGTAAAGTATGCATGTGTGTATGCGTGTGCATGAGTGGAGGATGAAGGGTATTGTCCACAGTCCTCTGAGTCATGTAATATTGCACGGCTGTGGTAATTGAAGAGGAGAGTTCCTGTAATGTTTTATTCATCGGAACATCAAAGATACATCTAAGGTGTCAAAAAAATAAATAAATAACCATATTCAATGCCAGGTCCACAGAGTTTACTGTAGTATAGATCCATTCATCTCAGTTTTAATTTGAAATACTTTTCGCCCCCCCATTCAAAACATAACAAAAGTAGCAGAAGTAAGTTGCATTACTTTCCGCCCAGCCCATCCGATGCACCAAACCTCTACACGATGATTCACATATAACAAAAAATAAAACAAGAAAAACAGAAAGAGAGTGAGACGGCCCGAAAGACAGACAGATACGCACGCACAAATACAGAAGCAGAGAGAGATGAGTGCTAGTGTGAATAGGAGGGAGAGAGAGTATGCTGAATCCCACTCAGACCACCTGCTCATCAGTTCCTCTGGCACAACAGATACTGTCATTGTCCACACAAACACAAATACGCGCGCACACACATACTAAGCTCAAATATAAAAATCTCCCGGTGCGCTCACAGAAAGCCTTTCCCAGTCCCTCCCACATCAGATGCTGGGCACACAGACTTGATTTAAAACTGTTAGGTGCCATTCAATATGGGCTTGGTTTGGATCCAAGCCTCGGACATTTCTCAGAGGTTCTGCTTAGTTACCTGCTCAGTTATTTGTTCCAGCACACTTCAGAAAAGTAGCTGGTAGCAGGTTTGAATGAGCAGTGTCGTTTTCCGTACGCGGGTTGCCTTGTTTGTTTGTTTTTTTTTGGGGGGGGGTTCCTATATTTTTGTGGTTGTTGTTGAAGAAGAATTATTTGTATCATTTATACTTAATATAAAAAAAAAATTCTTACTGATCAGGAAGAAAAACAAGGCTGTGCTTGGAAAAAGAGTTTGCCAATTAGGAAAAATGTCACAGCTGCAGCAAATATTTCATGCAAACTAAAAAAAATCATTCAATTTGAAATGTCTTGGTCTCTGGCTAACATGTAAACACAAATAAGTATGATGGTTATAGGACATTCAGAGAAATTATTTTGGCAGGAACCAATATGGGGTGTTATGTGGGCTGTGTCTCAACAGTTCAGTGCTGCCTCCCCCTTCTGTTATTGTCTATTCAGGGGATTCCATTGTAGAGACAGGTGCAGCTATGCATCAGCCCTACCCCCTCGAGAAGAAGAAAATCCACAATGTACACACAGTTACACAAATACATATTGCCACACAATATAATACACATGAGCCAATGTACAAGTACCC
>JASGAU010341608.1:0-20622 GCA_030220045.1 Australoheros facetus
TAGATGTGTCTCTGCTTCAACACACCTGAGTCAAATATAGAAGTCATTAGCAGGACTCTGGAGAACTTGACTGCATACTGAGGAGGTAATTCAGCCATTGGATTCAGGTGTGTTGGATCAGGGACACATCTAAAACCTGCAGGACACCGGGCCACGAGGCCTGGACTTGAGGATCCCTGCTTTAGAGGCATCTAATCATTGTTGTAATGTTCGTGCTATCATCCTTTTTCTAGTTGTGTACACAGATCGAGCAGCTGGAGCAGGAGAACCAGCGCCTGAAGAAGGAAGGAGGAGCAGCATCTGCATCCACCCCCCCACCTAACCCTGCTTCTAGCCCCACGGATGGAGAACTGCTCCGCCTCCAAGCAGAAAACTCCACCCTCCAGAAGAAAATGAAGGGTGAGGTTATATTCAACATCCATCTTCTCCACAGTTTTGTTTTAGAGACTCAGAGTTTAAGATTTTTTTTTACATGTATAAAACAGCCTGAAAGAGTTTATAGAATTAAAGGAGAGTGAAAGAAAAAGAAGAACCAGGTAAATATGACTCGACATTTACTTTCAGTTGATTGGATATTTGCCCCTCTGTGTTCCCTAATACAGGAGGCTGAGTCACAGCTCTCTCTCTCTCCCTGCATCAGCAGCAATGTATTAACCCTATAACAGCGGCGATTGCCGCTTAAGCAGCCGTTAACTGCCTTTACTTGC
The DNA here is from genome assembly GCA_030220045.1 of Australoheros facetus. Taxonomy (NCBI): domain Eukaryota; kingdom Metazoa; phylum Chordata; class Actinopteri; order Cichliformes; family Cichlidae; genus Australoheros; species Australoheros facetus. Next base: position 708 of record JASGAU010341608.1, read on the forward strand.
CGTGAACAGCTGGTCAACACGGAGCGTATTATTGCTGGGGTGGCTGATCAAAGGAACTTTGAATTACCGTAATTACACGAACGTTTGTCCTATCTGAAAAAGTCAGACGGTTTCAGAAAGCTTAGAAATTGCGCTTCACAGCCGTAATAGGGTTATTACGGTAATCGTTGCCGGAAGTCGGCGAAAGGCGGCACTTTTGAAGTACGCTCTGTCGCCGGCGACAGGTTCAGTATTACAGGGTTAAAGCCTGAAGCAGCCTGAGCGGCACAGTTAATCTGACTTTGATACACAGTCAGCGGTATTCTGTGCTGGTTGTCCTGCTGCAGTTTTTCTACAACCGAATATTAATTTTCACGGTTGTATGTCTGATTATTTATTTAAAAATGTAAAATTCCCCTAAAACATTACAATAGAAGCTCAGCTCTTCAGGGCACAAAGGGCCTTTATTGTAAACATTTCCTGACATAACATTAGTCATTTCTCTGTTGACTTTGGTTTTGCTGACTACTGGAGATTTTAGAGGAAATGAGGTCATTTTGAAAGGAGAAGCCTGTATGAAACAAACCTAAAAGGACTCTGAGAAGAACACCAGAAACCAGAACTGCTGAGAAGAGCTTGTGTAAATGTGTGCTCATGGAAAAATACCACGTTATACGTGTGGGCAATTAGCTGTCTGTGTTTTATCCTGCTGCCTTTTTTTTTTTTTTTAGGATACTTAGATGTTTGAACGTAGATAGAAAAACATTTTCATCACACACGTGAATTCTTAGACGTTCACACTGTTGATTAAATTATTTGCGTAGGGGAACCTCTTTGTTGGTGTGTGGGGTTGAAGCTCCTGCAGGGCAGACAGAGACACATTCAGGGTCGTCTTCTCAGACATGTAAACACGAGCGTGAATCCAGTTTTATTTAAATCAGACGAGGCGTTTGAGTTTTAGGGACCTGTTCTGAGATCTTGTTGATCATCCCTCGTATACACCGTCAGGGTCGTTCGCACACAGCCACAAATGATTTAGCCTGCGTTAACTAGAGGACATAAGTGGGCAGATGTCAGCTGAACAGTTTTAAGTTATAACTTTTGTCTGGTTATTTATTTCACTTTAAAAAAAAAAGAAAAAAAAAAGAAGTTTTTATTGTGAGAGAGCTGTTTCCAAATCGTTATTCTCCCCTACGGGCAATTTGTTCCACAGCAGTAGTAAAAAAAAACCCCATAAAACAAACAAGTGTAACACGACGACACACATAAAATCACAACAAATCATAACACACACAGAGCGCACACACATCTACCTGCCTGTCGCCGTCACCGGCGGCCACATTAGTCCTTCATGAAATGCATGAACATCGTGTGATGTGAGGTGCGATTCTCCTGCAGCCCTCCAGGAGCGCTTCGACAAGGAGCTGCAGAGGCAGGCGTCTGTTCAGGGCAGCCTGGGCGCTACCACGGAGACTGACGGGTCAGCTGGCACCAACGGAGTCTCTGATGTCACAGGGATGGGGGAGGAGTCATTGCCAGGGGGAGCCAATGAGAGACTGGAACAGGTGATTGGAAGTCAAAGAGACATTTGATGTTTTCAGTTGTTTAATGGAGCCACCGAGGATGACGTGTTCACATTAAATATTTTATTTGGCAGTCCAAAAGCCCCAGATATTAAGTTTACAGTTTAGATATGATGAAGAAGTTCTTTAATCCTCCAAATTACCTCCAGAATTTCTTCTCTTAATTTAATGCCAGTCAGCTGAGGTAGTGGTGAGGTAGAAGGCTTTATTCATTTAAAAATATATATATTTGGCCCCCTCCTGTATGTTAAAATGAACCTGTAGTAATATACTATATTGATATGTTTGTTTTTTTCTCCTCTTGTCTGTTTTCAGACGGAGGCTGAGCTGCAGCAGACGGAGAAACAGATACACGGTGAGTTTATAGTTTGTTGTTTGTATCACAGCGTTTCCCTTCAAAAGAATAACTCCTGTTCCTTCATGTGATATTTAGCAATCCCCCCTAAAATATTTGCTGTTGTTATAAAACAGTTAAAAGTATAAAGATTAAAAATTGCATTGAAATGGTGTCTGTCCCACTGTAAGTAGTTTTATTGCCCTGAAGCAGCGACGAACCATGTGAGTTTCACATGCAGGGAAACAGGATTTATCCTCCACAGTGGGTTACTCTGAGCTGTGCTTTCTGCTCTCTGCCTTCACTCAACATGAACTTTGAAGGGTGCACGCTGGATTCTGTCACATTATTTTCAGCATCATAGAAGTTAAATGTAATTTTGAGTCAGAGCTAATTTTCTGAAGCCTTCAGTCTGATTTTTCTTACAGTTGGCAGCCCCCCCCCGTGCAAAAGCGTGTTAATCCAACTGTTTGAGGTGCTCGGCTCTGAGCGCACTGATCTTAAAAACACTTGATTTTTTTCTTTCTGTGTTCGTAGTAATGAATGAACCTGTACAGCAGTGCGATTCACTGATGCGTCTTTGGAGCAGCAGTGGGGCTGTTTTTATATCTGCACGGGGGATTTGTTGACAAGAAAAATGCTGAATATCACATGGTTTCAGCTTCAGCGTGTGCCTCGGTGAAGTGAAATGATGGCCGAGCTGTTTTTATTTATCCGATCCTTTAAGGACCGAACTGGCTGGTCTGAAGATCGACTTGCTGCACAAAGATGATCAAAATGGGACGTTTTTGTTATGTGAATGCATCCGACAGCTGAGACTTTTTATAAGGTCATCTTTCTGCAGCAAGCTTTATGAACTGATTTTCATAGAAATGAGCTGAAGCCAGCAGGTCTACAAACTGCCCACCAGTGTTTCCCTTACCATAAACGCTCAAAAGATCTGCAGAAACGCTTTAATCTGTCGAGCTTGTAAAGCTTTTAGCCTTTTAGTCTGAATTTTGGGCTTCTTTACGGTGAACCCACAGCCTGGCTTTATAGGTGCAGAGCAGCTAGCTGGCTCAGGGCAGACACACACTACAAGCTGACGCAGGGAAGAACAATCAAATCTCATAGGAAGCTGAAGCTCACTGAGGCTTTAAAGAAATCCCAGGATTTTAATGTGGAAATAAAAGCTGAAGCTTCCCGAGTATTCTCAGGTAGAGCTGCAACGCCAAAACCTGTGGTAATAGCTTTGTTTCTTACTTCAGTTTTAGACTTTATTTATGGTGGCATTCACAGATTATCAATGTCATTAATGAATTAATGCAGCAGGTATTTGAAGTGTTGATCCCAAAATTTAAAGTGTCAGCAGATTATATCTAAACGAACCATAACTATCTGAACTAGCTGCCTTTGGCTGCTGGTAGCTCCACATGTTTGATTTGGAGTTTTTCCCCCAGATGCTCTTCCTGATGCAACCCCTGTCAAAGTTACCACTGGTTATTTATCTGTTCATTGTGGTAACTTATAAATGAAGTGAAGCCTTTCGGGTGTGCTGCTGTTCTCTGCTCTGATAAATGTTGGATGACACGTCATCTCTGTGAACAAAGTGACTTGAATGTGAAAAGCTGCAGATTTCAGATTGACACGGTGTCAGTGAACACACCTCAACAAACCCACAAGATGCAGCAGGTGATGTTTGACTTTGCAGCTCAGCCGGAAAATCCTGGACTCAGATCCAGACTGACTCCTCCAGAGATTAAAAACAAATATTAAAAAAACAAAACCAAACTCTCAGACGGCGTGTAAAGTGAGGAGCTGGTGTAGTGTGTGTCTGGCCTAACGGACTGCCCCTGCTGTGTGCGGCGCCCCCTTTAGGCCTGTCAGAGAAGAGCGTAGAGAAGATTGTAGCTAAGCAGGCAGCGCTAGGCTGGTCGGCTGCTCTCTGTCCAATAACTCACTGCTTTGGACCAGAGCTGGAGATGGCCCTGAACACCGAGCAGGAGGAGAAGAGGCTGCTGAAGGAGCAGATCCACACCCTGGAGGTACAAATGCACACAAAAAGCACAAAACACACCTGAACCCACACAAATCTGAGCAACTTCCACTCGAGTGCTTCCTTCATACATTAGCTTCACTACAGTTCAGATTTAAATGAATGAATTTGTCTTTGAGTCATATTTCAATCGTTAAGTCCCAACCGTCTTGGTTACTGTTTGCACTGCTTTCAAACCTGGTAAGTTATAGACTTACAAAATTGATTGAAATTATGCAGGAAATGTTTTTTTTTCATGTTTTTCTTTAGTTTGGTCACAACATGAGAGCCTTTCATGTGTGTCGTTGTTGAGACTCGGATATCTGTGCTGTGCCTGTTATTAAAACTCGCTCCAGAGGAATGCTTCCTAATGCCTCATAAAACAAACCATTTGTGATCAGTAAAATCTAAATGAACAAACCCAATCCGGAAGCTAAGTCAGGTCACGATGTCCTGTTGCTCTCATCGTGTTTTAGGCCAATCATGTAGGTTTCTTTACATTCTGTCTATTGTTTAAAACGTTCCCAAATTAACGTTACACCACGTTAAACGCAGGAATTACCTGTAAGGTACTTGCACATTGTGGGTGTGATTAACACATTGGATCATGTTAAACAGAAATACATTTTAGTTAGCAAGCTAATTTTAGGCAGCACCTTGCACTATCCCTCTCTCAAATTTGTGGATGGGTGCTGTCCCGCTCCGTGGGCTCCACATACAGACTGGGTCAGTATTTTCTTTGGCTCTGAACGCTCGGCGGGTCTCCTGTTAACAGCAGTTTATCACCAATTTAAAGTTTAAATTGGTGATAAACTGCTGTTAACATTTAACTTTATTAACTGCTTAACATCATAAGAGTCAAAGGAATTCAGTCCCATGTTTGCCCATGTGATCAATATTAGATAACACTGTAGGATGTTAGTGTCTGAGGGACTTCTGCTTCATACTTTTCCTGCTACTTCTTCTGTGGTGTAATGATGTCTGTTCTGTCATGTAATTAACTTCCACTTATCCAGACAGAATGAAAACATCTAAATGGTGGCAGATGAAACGGCTGCATGTTGTGTGTGTGTGTGTGAGAGAGGAAGCTAATTAATTCATGACGGGAACATAAACGGCAGCTGGGGAGCAGCGGTGAAATGTCAGCACGACTAACGGACGACTCTGTCCTCTCCTCGGTGCTCGCTCAGCGCCAGCTGATGGAAACAGAGGCTTTTATGGGAAACGTGCCTGAGGATAATTGCGGTTTCTTGGCCTGTAAATTGCTTGAACATTACAGGTTTGACAAATGACTGCAAATATGAGGAGTGTTTCTCCTGTAAACAAAAACAGCTAAAACGCTGTGTGCCGCCCCTGCTTGAGTCCAGGCGTTCACCCCGGATGCTTGTGAGAATTTAGACATAAGTGTCACAGTGTGCATTTTAAATCAGCCAGCAGGGACAGCTGGGAATTTGAGCCAAAGTCACAACTCTGCTCTTAATGTGTTGCCAAAAGACTCTGTCAAAGTCATCCACAGTAAAAAGAAAAAAAGCCTCTAAAGGAGCCTGCATACTTTCTGCAGTCTTAGATTCCCAAACATTTAGCTTTTTTTTTTTGGGGGGGGGTCATTTTGAATCGGTGACACACTCGTGACTTATTTTCACACATTTTGGAGCCACGATTAAACATGTGACCACAGATCTTTCATGCTGTTCATGCTTTACTCAGTTTACACCCAGCTTAACGTTGTGGATGACAGAAGGATCATCAGTTTGTCCAGAGTTATTCAAGTTAAAGGAAAATTCTCATAGCTTTTAAACCTGCACCCTATTTTATACCTTCTTGGGGGTAAAGTTTTTAATGGGAGCAAATGACTCTGAGACAGCTGCAGTGTTTTTGTCCGTGTTAAAGTATATGTATGTGTTTGTTTTTGGAAAGACGGATCATGAGGGGGCAAAACTGAGTTTCTCTGGTAAGGTGTCGGAGTCGAGAATTTCAAGAGCCAAAACTCTGCCTCTAATTACCAGCCTCGACCAGGGGAGCCAAGACTTCACTTTGACTCATACCAGTTTTAGGAAATGTAATTTAAAGCGATACTTTTTCAGCAGTTGAGTAGAAATGCATGCGACTGCACAGGTGTACTTAATAAAGAGAGGAGGCTCTGTGCAGTAAGCACTGAGCGTGCTGTATGTGTAGGAAGATTCAGCTGACTCTGAATCTGCACTGTGCTTTCTGTCTGCCTGCAGGCGTCCAAACAGGCCGAAATCACCAAACTGCAGGAAGAAATAACAAAGGTAAATCTGACAGCTGTGGAATACAGATTTGTTTCACCCTGAACAGCCCAGTGAGCTGATACTGTCTATTAAAGGTGTAGCTTTTTAACACCGTTCCTGTGTGTTTGTCCCGCAGCTGTCCGACAAACTAAAGAAGAAGCAGGAGAGGTGAGATGCTCTCATCACAGTCACAGCTGCTCGTGTTAAGCATGCTGACATTACTTTATTACATAAAAGAATTAAAGTCATATTACAAACGCTCGCTAAACTGATTATTCACACGGTTATTAGCCAATAATTTAGCACCAGTGCTGCACACATTGCTTCAGGCGTGGGTCAGAAGCTTCACTTAATGTTCACGTCACAATGAAGAAGAAGGTGATCTCAGTGGCTTGTTAATATCCATTAAAGCTGCTGATTTTCATAACTTCATGTCTAGTGTTTTGGGTTTTAAGAGTGATGCAGAAACCTTAAACCAAAAACCTCATAGAATTTTACACCTTCAGTTCATAACCACCATCATCAGCTTCTGGTGCTTTATATTGTAAGGAAAATACCCCACAGTACTGAGAGAGAACCCCAACCATCAGATGAGTAGGCAATAAGTAAGGATCGTCTTAAGCTGGGAATCATAGAAAGCTACCTGATTAGAGGTCAAGAATAAAGATGGAGCTGGGAATGAACAACGGGTCCAGCTTAATGTCGATCTGTTCTGGTCAACTGAGAAACTCAAACTTGTGTTTGTGTCGTCCTGCAGTTTCCAGCATCTGCAGACAGAAAAGGAGGCTCTGTACAACGACAGCAGGTCAGGACTGCGGTAACCCCGCTGCTGTGACTCTGCATGGACGTGATGCCCACGGTTCAGGCTGTGCGCTGTTTCTTCTGTTTGTTTGTTTGGCGTTGCTTGTTGTGCGAATGTCGGCCTTTTGTGGTTTTGGTTCTCTGCAGGACAAAGATTGATGAGATCAACCAAAGGAAAGAAGAAGAGCTGAAGGCCATGAACATCCGTATCCAGAAGCTGCACACAGACCTCATGGCAGCCAATCAGGTTAGACCTCACTTATAAATAACATCAGTCCAGTACTGTGTACATTTCCTGGGCTCTTCTGCAATGTTTTTGCCCCAGTAATGATAATTATCTAAACAGGCAGCAAAAGTGACCACGTTGGAATGATTTATGTACACAGGTAGAAGTGGAACCACTGAAAACAACCAAAGCACTTTATCTCAAAGTAAAACGACCTTTTTTGAGCAGACTAGTGAAAAAACGGATTGTTTATCAACTCATCATCGGTAATTGTCGGGTTTTGATAAACATAATCGGTGAAATATCAGCTCTCGATGGTAATCTAACTCATGTGGTGAACTTTATAACCCATAGAGGGCGCTAAAGCACACAATATACATGTCAAGAGGACATGTTGGCGTCCACTTGAGCTGTAACTCAGAAGTTTTTTCTACTGTGACTTCATTGTTTTGTCTGTAAAATGATTTTAAATAGTGAAAAATAGAATTCTTGTTTGTTTGGAGCCCAGAATCCAAAAGGCTTCATTTCATTTACATGCCTGAAAAGCATCAAACACTGAGATAATTCCACAGAGAGGAGAGTTTTGACTGTGTGGAATACATAATTTCAACATTTGTTCAGGCTTGATATTTTTTAATTAACGGCTCAGAAGCTCTTAAAAAATTATAAACTTTTAAAATGAAGAAGGAACCACCAGTAGCCCTTAATTTTTCATATAAAATTTTGAATTTGAAAATCAAATAAACACATGACTGAATTGTGAAGTCAAGAATACAAAAAGCTTTATTTAAACACGCATTTCCTGTCTGTCGCTGACGTCTGAGGTGTTATCGGAGAATCTGAATCCGACTGAATGTGTTGGAGATGCTGAATAATTTAAACACAGCCTGAGCTGTTTCTCATTTAGCAGTGACATCACATTTTATGTCCATCCATCCATCCTCTAACATCCTGTTCAGGGTCACGGGGGGCCTGGAGCCTATTCCAGCTAACACAGGGCAGGAAGCAGGGTACACCTGTACAGGTCACCAGCCTGTCGCAGGGCCAACACAGAGAGACAGACAATCATTCACACTCACATTCACACCTATGGGAAGTTTAGAATCACCAGTTAACCTTACCCCACTAACTAGTCTTTGGACTGTGGGAGGAAACCGGAGCACCCGGAGAAAACCCACGCAGACACGAGGAGAACATGCAGACTCCACACAGAAAGGCCCGGGCCAGGGTGGAATCGAACCCAGACCTTCTAGCTGTGAGGCAACAGCTAACCACCACATCACCGTGTACAATGAGTCAAAAAAGAAAAGAAAACATTTTTGTTTTCTCCTCCGTAGCGATCATTTCTGCCTCAATTTGGAAATTTACATTTTGTTAAAAATCCAAATCATTTTTTTTTTGTTCAGACGGCAGCAGAGCTGAGAGAGCAGCTGCAGAGCAAAGAGCGAGAACACGAGGTGGCTCTGCACACGCTGAAAGACGAGGTAACACACACACTCTCCTCTCTTTGACTGTCTGTCTGACTGACTGTCAGCGCTCCCGGCCTGTGAGTCCTGCCACAAACAGGCTGACTTCTGAACATATTTCCATGTCTCGGGCGCAGCAGGAGTGCAGGAAAATTCACACATGAGGACGCTTGTATTCAGAGTTTTATCCACATGCTTCCAAATTATGGCGCACACACATATGAAGATATAGGTTCAGAACTCTTCTCTCACACATGCAGAATACAAACCCAATATTGCGTGGGGAAAACGAGTGTGAAGAAAGCCTTTGGGGTTTCTTTTTCCTTTTCTTTTTTGTTTTTTCTTTTAATTGAAGAGAGCAAGGATGAGGGGGAAAAGGGGACGAGGGAAGAAACTGTGTAAATGGGTGTGGGGTGACTAAAGCTGACTGTTCTTGGTTCTTTTCTGTGAAGCTGTTTTCCTGCCAAAGTGATATAAATGTTTAAAAAGGATCCATTTTCACCAAGAACAGGTTTCTAAAACAAAGCAAATGAAATAAGAGCTGGTGGAGTGGAGAAAGGAAGGCAGCTCAATAATAGGAATGGATTTTTTTTTTTCTTACATTCATATAACTGAAAAAAATCCAAATGTTTTCCAATATTACTCTGGCAGTGGAACATCCTGGGATTTCTCTTCCTGTGTGTTTCTGACCTGCTTTTTCCTTCTCTAATCCTCCTCTGTTCTTCTATCATCCTTGTCATTTAAATTTTCTTTACCTTTACACTCTGTCCTGTTCTTTTTGTTCTCCTCCTTTAATGCCTTCCTCATTGTTTTTCTTGCTTTCTTTTTTTACTTCACTCTCTTCTGGTTTCTTTCCTTCTGTATCCTTTTCCCTTCTACGCCCCCTGCTGGTGGTGTGGTGCCACTGCAGGTAGCCAGTCAGAATGCAGTCAGTCAGGAACAGGTGGACAGCATCCTGCAGGAGAATGATGCTCTGAGGACAAACCTAGCTGCTCTAGAACAGGTAATAAACCTTACATGTTATTGAGAGCATTAACCCCAAAAATGTGCACTAACTTAGTGGCCACGAAACCTGGAGAATACCACAAAAACATCACATCATCTCTGAGGACTAACCTAGTTACTTTTAACATCGATGCACATCACCATAACCCTATCATTACATCATCTCTGTGGGCTGATGAGAACATTACACTGACCCACGAGGAAAAAGTACCACATTAATACCTCAAAGACCGTCACAGTTACACTAGAATTGTTAGAGTATACTAGCATGGCTAATAATCAAATTCACTTCTTGTGCTTCTCTTTCATCCTGCAGTTACTAATCAAACAAGTTACGTGACCTCAGTCTTTGCTTGAGATAAAATATAAATAAAATGTGTGGAGAGGAAAAGTAAAATCACATCACTGAGTTCATTGTGCAACAAGATGAAAATGTGATGATAAAATGGAAACTGTATCCTGGTCAGAAACAAATTTACATTTCCGTGAACACAAATTAATTCTCTGCAAGTACCTGGACTTGGAACGTGCTAATATCAAGCCAGTATTGAAAGACTAGTGTATGCCAGTGCCTCTGGGTCAGAGGTACTGGCATACACTAAGCTAAGATATTAGCATCTCAGCTTAAACGGAGTATATGCCAGAGTTGCCCAAGCTTTTTCAGAAGTTAAAAAAAGTAGACCAAAAAGATATTAGCATCTTACAGAATAGAGGAAACTTTGCTCACTTCAAGAGCAGAACTGCTGGAACAATTCCCTCCAAACATCTGGTTATCAGCAGCTGTGCGGTTGACTTTATGGACCTATTTAGATACTAAAAGACTGTGTGCATGTCCTCCTTATCAGGGCAGGATTGTTTTCCCAACAGTAGATCAGGCAGTGTTAATGCAAACAAAGCAATGTGGCTCAGTGGATGGCACTGTTGCCTCACAGCAAGAACTGCAAGTTTCAGTCTCAGTTGTTTAAGAGTTTCACTTACAGGTTAAAATAAGAGTTGTTAAGAGTTCTGTTTTAGTGTTGAAATTAATGTCATGTTGACCTCAGAACACTGTTTTCAACCAATTTTTCTGTTATTGTAATCGATGCTATCTCATGTCAGGTTTTGCAGTGTAAATCACAGAGACCGTGAGTAGATTTATCCAGAACACCTGACTCACTGTGAAACTGTAACCCATCTTATAGGAGAACAGTGCTCTGAGGACTGAGCTGTGTGCTCTTGACCAGGTATTTATATCTTAAATTAGACTACATCCCTCATCTAGAACCTTAACCTTAGCTTGGTTTTCTGAACTAATTTAGTTCCCCCAGAAGTACAAAACTATGAACCTTAAAAACTAAACTAGAAGTTACTACACTGAGTCAAAGTTGGAATCTGTTACAGAATCAAAACCTATTACCTCGAGATCTGTAGAGTTTTACTAGAACTTAACTGCCCTAGATCTTTTCATGCTTTAAGAATCATCTGAAACTCAGCCTAAATTTAGTTAGCAAAGATAACATTCTAGCACTGTATAGAACCTAGATGATGGAACAGTTCTGTAGGGTTGCCCTACCAGTGATGGTAGATAGTACTGACTCTCAATGGAGTCGGTCTGGAATAGTTTTTTCTAGAGACAGTACCTAGAACCTGTTTATTGTAGCAGCTGTCTCTAATGTTGGTGTGGAACACATGTTGCAGGAGAACAGTGCTCTGAGGACTAATCTGTGCGCTCTTGAACAGGTAATTATTTCATGCCCTAGATTCCCCATGTAGACTTTAGACTGATGGTCCTGACATGAGCTTAGTTCCCTAGAAGCTTTTCTCGAACCTCATTAATGTTTGGAAATGAATCCAAAGCCTGGTACCCTAAAAATATCAAGACCTAAACCTCACCTTGTAGGCTGAATAGAACATAGTGTCTCCACAGACAGTCCTGAACCAGAAACCTAAGTGAAGATTATAATTTTTGTCTGAGCAATTTCTATGAGAAGAACAAAACCAACGATAAACTGATTCTTTTAACGAGTATCCAAACTATCATCCCTCTGTTCTGTGGAGCTCCGATATTGTTCTAAAACTGACAGACATGCATCACTGAGCCGTGCTAATGTTTTCACTGGCAGTGCTTTTCACACACCAGTTCTGTTTGGGGAAAAACACAAACCAATCACATCGCAGCAGATCGACTCATTTCAGCCAGACTGCAAAACCGGCTCATTAGCAAGTGCATTCAATTTGCTAATTCAAGTAGAGCCTTCGTAATTCAGAAAAAGTCCAGAGTTTCTTTGGACAACCGGGTAACTCACTGACACTGATGTTGTCATGATCGCCATTCAGGTGTGTTTGTTGCTGGGGACCCGTGTTTTGGTTTGGATTCGGCACAAACTGAACCTTTTGAGAAGTAAAATGGAGAAGATGTGTGTTACCTAGTAGTCCAAACCGATATATTTGTTGGTTTAAATGTGTGGAGCCTATAAACTGATCCTCTGTTGGATGACTGGATGTGGTGACTGAGATTATTGGGTAAAAGCGATCACAGTGATCAATTTTGCCATCTCAAAAAGTGGTTCCTGTAAGGCAAAGCTAGTGCTCGTTTCTGGAATTGCTCCATTGCTGTTACTGTTAAAATCAAAAGAACTTTTTTACACCAACACTGGCATCTAAGGAGTAGTAATATAAAACCTCTGATTCGCTGCTTTGTGTTTTTGCTAAGACCTTGTAGCTCGCTCTCTGTTGTAGAACTGGGTTGTAGAACGTTGAGTTTTCAAACCATAAGTGACCAGATTTTTAGGAATTACCATGAGATGATTGAGACCTAGTATTTAAAAATTGCAAGTAGGCTACTAACAATCATAAATGTTCAATGTTGCAAACTCTAGACTCCACTTAGAAACTCACCCCAGTGGTGTCAGTGCAGTGAGTTTTTCCAAAGGTTTGTAGTCCTGGGGAAAGTATGGCCCAGGTCCTGAAATTTTTACAAAAGAGGGTGAGTTGATGCGGGTGACCCATAGAGATGGACCTCTGACATGGATCTATATCTAGATAAAATTTAAATAATGTGTAGAGTCATGCCATTGTACTACCAAAAGAGCCAGGATTGTTCAGACCAACAACTTTCATCTAATTTAACCTGTGGTCGGCCACTGTCCTCTGCATCCATCCTAATCAACTGTGGTTCAGTGATGTCATGTTCTGTTATCTGATCAGTAGATTTTTCTACATGTGTAAATGTGTTTGAAATTGGACACTTAGAGGAAAGAGTTGATCAGGAGTAAAAGTGAAAACGGCAAAGATGAATTACGTGTTTTTCAAATGTGTTTGCAGATCCAGACGGTGAAGACGCAGGAGATGAACCTGTTGCGAGAGCAGCAGGAAGCGCTGACGTCCGAGCTGCAGCAAAGACGAACCGAGCAGGAGAGTCTGCTGGCTCAGAGAGACGACCTCAACTCCCAGCTGCAGGTAGATAAAACCAGTAAAGTCTGTGGTTTGTTTCACCTCTGGGTTTTATCTCAGCTCTGTCATCTGAAACATCGTGGTAAAGGCTGCTCTAGCTGTTCGTTTATGTGGTTTTCTGCTTCTGTCCCTTCACCTCCTTCAGGAGTCGAGTTTTGCCAACAGGAAGTTGTTGGAGCAGTTAACAGAAGAAGGACAAGAGAAGGAGAAACTGCTGAGAGAGCTGGACGAGGCTAAGAAGGTACAAACACAGCACGCAGTGTGACATGGAGTCTGTATACAAACACACTGGGCCATTAAATACGCTTATATCTGTGTGTGTGTGTGTGTGTGAGCAGACAGCAGAGAAGAGGAAGGCCATGCTGGATGAAATGGCCATGCAGCTGCACAAAGAGAAGTCTGACCACAAGGAGGCGCTGTCAGACCTCAAACTACAGCACGAGAAGGAGGTGAGTGTTCCCAGAGCTGCTTTTAATGGCTTTTATCCATCACAGTTTTCATGCCTTCTTTTTGAGGGCCAAGCAGCGAGGCTGCAGGTACCCACAGTGATTCTAGGCCTTCTTATTATATCATCGTCACCTTTGTTCCTCTCCAATGGGAGTCTGTGGCAGCCCCCAGAACTGTCTCGTTAAAAGTTGTGAAATTTGGTGCACTTCCGCAGGGTAGTCTCATCGTTTTCATCAAGTTATGTGCCACTACCTTGAGTACTCTAGCGCCACCATTGGGGCAAATTTGGACTTGCGTTTGTGATCGTAACTTGTGACCCACGTGTCCAATTTTGGAAATTGAGGCACTGTTGGAATCCTTGGATCTAGCCAAGTTCAACACATCTTATGTTATTTTCCACCATATTGTGATCTTTTTTGAAGGATTTCTATAAAATCCAAAGTTTGTCCAGTGTTCACCAAAATGGACTCGGATCATTTTCAGGTTAAATCTCACAAAAATTATTGGATGGAGTTTTGATTTTCCAAACCGCTTGCCCGTCAGAACCAATCAAAATTGGCGCCAAAGTTGCTAAACAGGAACTGAGCTCATATCTCGGCAATGCTTTAGCCTGTCAAAGCTACACTTGGAACATAGACTTGGGACCCATTCAGAAAGAAGCACAAGAATTTTGTTGATGCTTGACCATTAGGGGGCGCTATAATTAGTAAAAATGTGTCCTGACCAATAGCAGGTCATGTGTTCAGATTTGCAATAACATTTGTGTGTCAGCTGATTCTGTTAGAGGTCCCGAGCTTGATTAGCACCAAGTTTGGATGTTGATTGGATTGACTGAGCCGCCATACAGGATTTTATACAAAGTGAAGTGCTGGCGGCCGACAGTATTTTTAAAATACATTTTCATCAGATTTGGTGAATGCCTTTTGCTCTTCTCTCTTCTCATTAGTCCCTGATCTAATTTTCTTCTTGTCTCTTCTCCTCCCCTCTTTCAGGTTCTCTCAGTGAGGGCTCGATACGAGAAGGAGCTCAGAGGACTTCACGAAGACAAGAATCGCTCCGAGGAGGAAATCCGACAGCAGCTTAGAGATGAAAAGGTAAAGGCTCAGACAGGAAGTGATAGTGGGTGAGGAGAGAGGAGAGAATCCCTAAGGAGCTTTGTCTCCCTGCTGTTTCATGTGGCATCAGGACAGATCAGCAGCAGAATCACACGTGTTCATGATATGTTTTGTGAGTTTTCAGGCCCGGACAAAGGAGCTGGAGGGTTTACAGCTGCGAGTGGATGAGCTGCTGGGTCAGGTTCAGTCCATGGAGGGAGCCAAAGGATGGTTCGAGAGACGACTCAAGGAGGCGGAGGTCAGTGTGGCGAATGGTCATCCTATAACTCAGCAGTACTTTTGCACCAACTCGTCCTGTAAATCTTCAGTAGTTTAAAGCAGAGGTCCCCAACCCCCGGGCCCCGGACCGGTACCGGGCCGTGGGTCATTTGGTACCGGGCCGCGCAAGACTAAATAACTTGCATTATTTACGTTTTACTTATCTGAGGTTGAACGATGTTTTATTTTGAAAAATTGGCGGATGCTCTCTGCTACATCCGTCTATGACTTTTGACCCAATGTCAAGACGCTTGTCTCGGTCACGTGATAGTCACCGCTAAAATTAAACCCACAAGTTTCGCTGGTTGACGTACCTGTCTAACAAAATAGGTTGGTTGACCTACGTTGCGCTCGTTTTAAATATTTGAGTGCTCAACAAGAGTAGAAAAGCACCATACAAGAACCAGTCCATTTACCATTTTTATTTAGCAACATGAGGATAGCAGTGAGGCGGACCCAGCCATCAAGCTGATTCCGGCGCACAGCACAGCGGGTCTGCAGCCACTCTCCCTATGAAATCAAAGCTTGTATTGGTGTGTGCTGGCCAAACCCAGCCAACCCACAATCTAGCAAAAATGAGCAGCAGAGAAACAAGCTCAGGGCTCCCACTGATTCAGCGTTATGGTGGGTTGTATTTTTTAGTGCTTTATACAGTAAAAAGTGCCTCAGTCGAAGTCACAGAAATCGGATTTTCGCTCTAGTCGGATGGCTTCTGAAGGTCTAAATTTTTCCTGACGTTAATTCCAATAAAATTATCACCTAAATCAGTCGGATATTCACCTGCCTCGGATGCAAAATCTGCTCCCATTGTAATGCATTTCCAATTAGTTGGGATCCAAAAGTCGGATGAGTTTAGTGCTAAAGCCCTCCTCAGCTCCCGTCCGCCCACTTCCATGCACCGGCTCGTTCATGCACAACTACACTAACAACGCCTGGAGATCGCTTTAGTGTTTCTATCAGTTCATTTCACCGGACACAATCATGGCAACGCAGGAGGCAAGCGTAAACTACAAACTCGCACTTACAAGCAAAAATATGCGATTATAAAATTTGCGGAAGCAACTCCAGAGATGAAACAGAAGCAACTGCAGTGAAATTCGATATTAAACCCCAAACTGTTGGATATTTTGAAGAAATGGATTTTATCTGACTTACACTTTTGACGGATTTTTTTAAATTTTTTATGCTGGATTAAATTCCGTGGGGCATTTGAGCCCGACTGAGGTGATTTCTACTGTATGCATGATTTTAAGGTGTATCTTATTTTGAAGGCGTGTTTAAACGTTACCATGGCGACCAGAGATCGTTGTGGTGTATTTATCCGCCAAACCTCGAAGGCCGGTCCGTGGAAATATTTTCTAACAGTAAACCGGTCCGTGGCTCAGAAAAGGTTGGGGACCACTGCTTTAAAGGATCAGTTCACAAGTTTAGAAGTCTCAAAACTTCAGGCATTTACTGCAGGTTTCAAACTGTCTGTTACATGGATAAAGTAAACATTTACTGCAACAATTAGCCAATAAATCAATGAGTTATAGTCGATAAACATATAATTTTGCGAAGCAAAAATGGCAACATTTACTGTTTATAGCATCTCAAATGAGCTCGTTTGATTTCAGATGTTCCTGTGAGACTAAGTGCAGTTTATCTGTTTATTTGATGTGTTTGTGAGCAGGAGAACATGGAGAAAAACTCTCTGCAACACCAGGAGGAAATCGAGCAGCTGCAGAAAGAACACAAACTTCAGCTGGCGGTACACACACACACACACACACACACACAGTTTCATTTCACTTTATTTAATCAGGTAAAAGTTTCATTGAGATGAAAAATGTGTTTTCCACGAGTACAGAATGAAAGCTGGTGTTATAAGAATAAAACCGATCACTGTCACTCTTGATGAGATTAAGCACATTAAAGTGAGAACACAAACATTGATTAACAGATCCTGTAGGAGTGACTTAAACTCAGCAGCATTAATGAGCTCTGACAGTTTGAGCTGCTTCTCTACAAAAAGATGCTGAAAGGGTGCCGAGTCTGTCTTTACTCGACGAGCCAACACCTGTAAAATGTGTTTCTGCACTGATGAGGAATACCGCGTCTCCGGATGGAATTATATACGTGGAAATGAGAAACATACACACAGCTTACAACCATCAAACCACAGAAGCAGCTTCAGTTGCAGGTTTGATCCAGTGTTCGTTCAGTGCATCACTCATAACAAGTTTCAGCATAAACGAGTCGATCACTTAAGTGCACACATTAAACCAAGTTCATTTCTGCAAACCCTCGCAAACTGTTCTAATATTTTTAACATCTGGTTTTTCCGTTTTCTGAATCAACATTAAATTCGATTACATCACAACCTGCTGCATTCAAATAATGAATAAAGTGAGCTGTGTTTAATGTTTTGCTCCATTTGCATTCTTTTTTATCTGATCAGTTGTACCTTTAGACCAAACTGCTGAGCAATAATGCAGATGAGATGATATCAAACCCAAAAGCGCACCTGTGAACTATAAAAATACTAATTCCCATCTTTTCCTATTATGGATATTATTTTCTATCAGATATTTTCCTACTTATTCCCGGGGCCTTGGTCTCATGGAGCTGCCATTTATGCAAAGGTTTGAAACTGGATTCCTGCGTGCACACGTACAGTGATTGTCGCTCTACATTAGTGCACAGTGATGCTGGAATCCTGCTGTTCAGTCACCGAGCCTCTGACTGGCTAAAATGGAGCTTCAGAGGTTTAAAATGCAGTCAGGTTCTCTGAGACACCCAGCACTGGTGCATCAGAGAACCTCATCATGATGCGTTTGATGGCCTCCCAGCATGCACTGGGGCAGAGGACTTATCAGTGTTACCAATGTTAGAGAGAACCCCATCAATCCAATAAGCCCCTGTGAGTAAGTCCTTGGCGACAGTGGGAAGGAAAAACTCCCTTTTAACAGGAAGAAACCTCCAGCAGAACCAGGCTCAGGGAGGGGGGGTCATCTGCTGAGAGCGGTCTGGTTTGAGGGGAAAAAAAGAGTGCATAGAAGGTGAAAAGAGGGGAATTGGGAAGGAGCGCTAAGTGCTTCGTTGGTCACCCTGCAGCCTGAACCTTAACAGGATGACTCACAGATGGTTGAGGGTCAGCTGATCCAGCTCTAACTAGAAGCTTTATCACAAAGGGAAGTTTGAAGCCAAATTAAAAGTAGCGACAGTGTCTATGTCCCAAATCAAACTGGGAGCTGGAGCCTGACAGCTGAAGGCTCTGCCTCCCATCCTGCATTTAGAAACTCTAGGAACCACAAGTAAGCCTGCAGTCACCTGCAGAGCGGTATGATGTGATATGATGGGGCCTGATCATCCATGACTTTCTATGGGAGAAGAAGCATTTTAAATTAAATTCTGGAGCTAGCAGGAAGCCAATAAAGATGAGCTCATGTGGGAGAAATATGATCTCTCGTTCTAGTTCCTGTTACTGCTGTTAGCTTTCAGAAATAATGGATTGCTTTAGGACAGCCTTGAAGTAACAAATGCATAGACTGTTTCTTCAGTAATCGTGACCTCTGTAGGAGCTGAGGACGCCCGTGTACAAGCTTTAGATCATTTCTGTTAAACTGCAGCTCAGGTGAAGACACCGCAACAGTTTCCAGAACAAGATGCTTCAGAAGGCGCCTCTATAAATATAAACGTGTGTATTTGTTTATGCATGCGCACGGTGCATGTAGGCATGTATGTGCGTGTGTGCAATCTAATTGAAAATGTTTCTAATTAAAGCGTAGTTGTCTCCATGGTAACTTGGAGAGGTTAAGCTGTGTTAACAGCCGATCAGAGCGCAGGCGGCTCATGTGAGCACTGACAGTCTGTTGCAGACTCTCTGAACGTTTCACGCCATCTGTCAGCAGGACAGAGTTCAGCTCGTCGTTCAGTGCTGTGATTTTTGTTCCCACGCTGACCCGTCCTCTTTCTGCACTCGTGGCACAAAGACGAGGCTTTGTTTACCTCGTGGAATTGTGTGAGGAGCGGATATCGCGCGACAGGCTTGAAGCTGATTGAGTTTGTTTACAGACATGTTTGTTGTGATACAAGGATAGATGGAGAATTTTTGGGGGGGGGGGTTGCAATTGGTCACTGTGACACACTGTCAATATTAATAAACACTGAATTAGCTCTGTTAATACTGGTTTTTATGAGTTTTGTAAATGAGATGATTCCACTAAACAGATTTTCAAGAACTGCAGAAGGTTGTTGTTACTGATGTAGGGTCATGTGGAGGGCCAGTAGGCTATATACACTGGAAAAAAAAAACACAAAATAAAATACAACATGAAACCTTAGTTCAACATGAAATGTAATTTAGTCTAAAACAAAGGCTAAAGAGAGAAGGCTTCCTAGTTCCTGCAGTGGAAAGGCACCTCATGTAAACACACTGAATACATTAAGTATATGTAAAGAAAAGTAAAACCCCAAATATTACCACACTCTGATAATGATTACGGCTCCCTGTGTGGTCATCATTAGTCTGATAACCAATAATAATGCTGCATAAGCCATTTACGAGTCCTTTCAGCCAATCAGGTGACCAGGATGGTCGTGTGTATGTCTGAAGTCCTTCAGTGAGAAAGTCTTTCCTCAGAGACACACTGCACTGATTTGTGTGTGTGTGTGTGTTATCTGCTGGATAGCAGCCTGGTACTGACTGCGGAATGAGGAGACTTAATAGGAAAAGTTAATTAATGATGGAAGAAGTCTAATTAGAGGGCAGGTCGGGTGCTGCGCAGGTATTCCTCGTGTCGAGGGTTTGAGTTTCAGCCGTCACATCGTTTCCTGTTTCTGAACAGCAGCAGCAGTGACGGCGTGTTAAACCACACTATTTAAAAACCAATCAGTTCGCACTGATATCTCCACTTACATCAGAATATACAGTGGTGTGAAAAAGTGTTTGCCCCCTTCCTCATTTCCTGTTTTTTTGCATGTTTGTCACACTTACGTGTTTCGGAACATCAAACCAATTT
>JASGAU010341615.1:0-30546 GCA_030220045.1 Australoheros facetus
TAAGATTTGTGGGGCCGAGTACAAGAACTTCAGTTTTATCTGAATTTAGAAGCAGGAAATTAGAGGTCATCCAGGCCTTAATGTCTTTAAGACATTCCTGAAGTTTAACTAATTGATGGGTCTCATCTGACTTCATGGATAGATAAAGCTGAGTATCATCTGCATAACAATGAAAACGTATGCAATGCTTTCTAATAATACTGCCTAAGGGAAGCATGTATAGTGTAAATAAAATTGGTCCTAGTAGAGAACCCTGTGGAACTCCATAATTAACCTTAGTGTGTGAAGAAAACTCCCCACTGACATGAACAAATTGGAGTCTTTGACTTTGGTATGGTTTAAACCACTGCACCACAGTACCTTTCATACCTACAGCATGCACTAATCTCTTCAATAAAATATTATGGTCAACTGTATTGATAGTGAGGTCTAGCAGGTCAAGCACAGAGATGAGTCCACTGTCAGAGGCTTTAAGAAGATTACTTGTAACCTTCACTAATGCTGTTTCTGTACTGTGATGAATTCTGAAACCTGACTGAAACTCTTCAAATAAACCGTTCCTCTGCAGATGATCAGTTAGCTGTTTTACAACTACTCTTTCAAGAATCTTTGAGAGAAAAGGAAGGTTGGGGATTGGCCTATAATTATCATGATCATCTTCTGAATAGGGGAATTCTCTACTTCCTTTATCTTAAGCAAATCCTCTTGAAACTTCACTGTTTGCATGTGCCCATTGCACCTGCTCACAGGGATTCATGCATGTTTTTGTAATCTGTATATTATGCTCTGGTTTTTCAACCTCACACTGCAGCTCAGTGGGCAGGAGGCTGAAGGTGAGGTTCTTCTGTTCCTCAGTGGGTTTCTCCATCTGTGACATGTCTTCTGACTGATGGGTACAATCGTGACTGGGAGCCTGTTGCACCAGCTTTGGAGCCTCCTCCAGCTTGAAAGTTTAGGCCTTGTTTCGAGCCCACTCCAGACTGATTATGGAGGCAGCACTTTCCAGGATGTGCTTCATCTGATGCTTTAAATCTCTGATTTGGTGGACTTTATGGTTGTCATTTGCCCTTGCATGTTTGCTTTTAACCTCATTTAGCATCATTTTGAGGAAAACTATTTCATCCCTCTTTGTCTTAACTCATCATCATGATTTGTATTTTTATTATGAAAGAAATCAAGGACTCCTTTCAGGACAAGAATTTTTTGTTTGTTTGAGCTTGCGTCTTTCATGTTCATAAGATGACTGAAAGAGCTTAATCTTGCAGGACTGGAGTTTCTTTGAAACTGAGAACTCCCCGTTTTGGATATAGGACGTCACATAAATGTCCGTAGATTGGTTGTTTACTGTCATCATCTCTCTTTGGTTTTCTGTTTTCTACCCTAATAAAGTGTGATGAATAAAAACTATGCATTTGTGTAGTGCATGAATACAGATACTGAGTGCTGAAGGAATACAGTAGTCGTGTAAGTCTTTTCTGAAATCTTTGTGTCAAGAACACTAGTTTAAGGTCATCTAAACACTCATCTAACACCCAAAGTTCCACTGCTCAGCAGCCTAAACTTAACAAAGTACTTTTTATTTCCTTAACCTTACTGTGTTCTTTGAAATGAGAGTAATGTATGTATGTGCAATAATAATAATAAAATTCAAGTGTAAAAATCTCTGATGTGTACTGTAAGAGTTGACCTTGAGTCAGTGTGAGCGGTGAAGTGAATCACTCCACCAACAATACGTCCAGCCTCTAGATGGGAGTTTTAAAAGTGTAAAATATTAATTTGTCATCCATAGACACCAGTCATTGAATATGAGACTAAACTCAATTTACGTTGTTATTGAACTGTATAATATTCTACTTAATTTAGCAGTTTTGTTTTTGGTTGTGTTTAACTTCATTTTTAACTGCTGCATCCTGCATGCAAGGAAAATTGGGATAAAGCATTCCACAGAATCTAATATTCTTATCTTTTCAAATGCACAGCAAGCCATGATATTTGCCTAGTAATTCTATAAAAAAAAAAAATCAAAATAAAAAAGGTAACAGCAGCCCAGTTTAAAGAGCTCTCTCTGTCAGCATTCACCTGTTTGTCAAAGCACCCAAAACTATAAGCATTCCTAGTTAAACTCCAGGATGTGAAATAAGAAAACAATTCAATCCTGCATAGTTGTTATGAAAGGGCAAACGATCCATTCTTTGAACCAGGCATGAAATAAACAGGTTTATTTCTGCTGTGAAGCTGCACATTTTAACATGGGAGTCTATGGGGACTGACTCACTTTTGAAGCCAGCCTCAAGTGGACATTAGAGGAACTGCAGTTTGTGTGCTGGATTATTTTTTTCACGAAGCTCGCTCACAGTGGCAACATAAACCAGGATAAAAAAAAAATTTCAGGTGGGGATTAAAAATACTGGCACTTGTTCTCTGTGCCAAAGTGTTGTATCTGTGCAGTCTACCTTTGCTTGTATCGTTTCATGCTGGCACTGTGAGCACAATAGTTCATTTCTATGTCATGCGGTCCACGGTGCATTTCATGAAGGTCAAAGCACTGAAAACAGAGGACTGGGTCTCGGTGGACAGCCCTAATGGAAACACACTCCATTCGGAAGCCCCTCCCCTCTCCTTCTCTTCTAAGGCCTTGAGAGAAGCCGTTATGCCTTTTTAGTGGTGAGGGTGAACCCTGGTCTACAAACTTCCCAGCCCTGGTCCGGGCAGCTCTAAGGTCTTTGCTGTAGTGCCTGCAGCTCTTTGTGATTGTGCATTGTGAAACGGGCCAGCAGTGATGTCACAGTCGCCATGCAACAGATTTAATCTAATCCCCTTCCCCCAGATTAGAAAGGAAAAATGACTAGAAGGCCTTTTGTCTAAATTACACACCATGTGAGCGTTTGTTTAACCTTCGTCTCCGGCAGCAGGTTTGCCATACGCTGCGATTCACCACCCTGGACTAACTTTTGACCTCTTATGTAAGCTTTACTGCTCAGGGCTGATAGAGGAAAAACAGTGTAATGCTGTGGGATTACAAGTGAATGGATTATTAATTTTAGTCTTAAACATTCTCATTTTAGATAAATACAGTGGAATAAGATTTATTTAACTTATTGCTTCATTACTGCGTGTCTCACTGTTGAATTTTTACTGATAATTGCTTTTAGCTTCTGCTGCTATCAAATAATCAAATAATTCTGCTGCTATCAAATAATGTGTAAAATCTGCAGTTAAAAATAGCTGCAAAGTTAAAGTAAACTGTCCTGAGTGAAGTTAAAGCACAAGGTGTGTTTAAAGGACTGCTCAGGAGGTGGAGGAAACATACTTGCAAGTAGTAATCATTTCTGCCTGGTGCATGACATGAAGTTTCTTTTTTGCCTCTATTAATGTCAGCTTTATTTAACATAATAATAAAACTTAAAAGTATTAGTCTGTAAGGATATGGGTTAAGTCATATCCATTGACAAAAGCTCCTGTTGATGGACCACCCAAAACTATCCATATATTCTAAAGTTGCATACACACTGGAAGCGTTTCCCTTATTGCGAATTGCTTTGAGGCTGCCAGCTTGTCCATATGTCAATCAACAATATTCTTCACTCTCATTGGTAGTCTCTTCAGTTGCTCACCTGAAAAATTCATTGCGAGCCCCGCCCACTTTGTGTCACTAACAGTTATTTCACTTGTAGTTGCTTGAAGTTGCCAAATATGATTCACTTTCTCTGGTTTGTGGTCGCCACATTGCAACAAATCGCTTCCAGTGTGTTTGCGGCTTTAGAGCTGTAATCAGCTATCGTTGTCATATGTATTCTTTGGGTTGCCCAGCAAGGGTGCTAATACAGCTGGACAAATCTCCTTCATGTCAGCAGGCTTCATACATACGGTGGGGGAAATAAGTATTTAATACACTAACTTTAACTGTGAGACAGTCTAAAAAAAAGATCCAGAAAATCACTTTGTATGATTTTTAATTTGCATTTCAGAAACCTTTGTTTGCAGTTACAGAGGTCAGACTTTTCCTGTAGTTCTTGACCAAATTTGCACACACACTGCAGCAGGATTTTGGCCCACACTCCTCAATACAGATCTTCTGCAGATCTTTCAGGTTTGGGGGCTGTCGCTGGGCATTATTGAGTTTCTGCTCCTTCCAAAGATTTTCTATTGGGTTCAGGTTTGGAGACCGGCTTAATTACTTTATGTACTACTTAAACCAGTAGTATATAAAGTAATTAAATTAGCTTTAATGTGACCCAGTAAAACTATGTGATCTCACACAGTCCTATCAGTGCACTTTAACATTAGGGGTGAGCTGGGCCGCTGTGCTGGAGCACCAGTATCAATGTTTAATCTCTGCCTTGTAACCTGCAGCTTCAGGCTCAGCATATATCTTTAATGAATTAGAAATATTTTTACCAATACTGAACAGAAGTTTTTCAATTTGCCAAAAAAAAGCCAAAGAAGCCTCAGCTGGTACAGATCAACTCATAATAGTTTAGCTGTGACAGACGGCTGTGATCTTCACGACTGTGTAGAACAACTTCAACAAGTTTCAGCAATAAAGAGAAGATACACTGGCAGTCTATGTGTGTGTGGTATTGGACTCATTCTGTCACATCTCATGCGTGTCACTCTGCCATTAAACTTCAGCCTCATTCAGTCTGAATAATACATTTCCTCCATTCTCTTCAACAACCATCTGTCTGCTCGTTCGGCACTCGAAACTGACAAACACAGCCTAACAAAGCACACACACGCACACACATTGTTCCAGTGCACACATGCAAACTACATGTTTAAATCCTCTCAATGACCTGAACATTTTCATTGTTTGTGAATGATGGTACATTAACACTGGAGATCAAAATGCATGGCAGCCCTTACAGAAGACGGACTGGTCCATCCTTTATTCCTTCATGCAAAGAAAAATGTAATAAAATATATTTAAAAATGTATGCAGTAATACCAAGCTGCACTTTAGCAATTCAGCTGCTTAAAAAAAAAACTCCCTCTACTGCAAAATATAGACATTTATTAGAAATAAGTGAACGGTCCAAAGCTGAATAAACCCTGTACGTACCTCTCACACATAATAAGTGGCTGCATATGTACAGTACTCTTCTAGGAAAGAATGTTTGCAGTGAGTAAAGTTCAGTTCTTCAAGCTCTGTCTTTTCACATCAAGATGACCAAAAACAAAATGAAATGATTGGGGGGGGGCACACGGGTGGGAGGTTATCGAATACTTTAATAAAAATAGCATAAAGAAACCAAACAGCCTCCATGAGGCACAAACAGGAACCTCTAGTAGATTCAGGCAAGGCTGCTTTTATAGTGCACACCTGTGCATGTCAAGCTCAGGTGTGCTGCATCTGCAATTGGGTCAGCTCCACCCACTAGTTACTTGAAAAAGAGACAAGAAAACGAGGCCGACCCAGTGGCCATCACAATGTCAACATAACAAAAACTTATTTCCTCATCCCAAACACATCCATTATTGTGTGGAAATTTAAAGAAAGTCACATGGATCTTGGGATATTTTCTTAACTCGCCTTTTTGACCTTGTCCCTTTGCAGAAGACTGATGAAACATTCATTTTCATGTAAATCTTAAAGGAGAGAACTAAAATGTGATATCTGTGATGTCTCTAACTCTGCTGAAGTGTGTGTATATATATATATATATATATATATATATATATATATATGGTCTTAAGAGCTTGAGTTAAAGGCACTGGACTTTCTTTTCATCTCTCATCCGTGAGGCTTCTTCAGTTCAGAGTCCCAGGTATTTAATCTTTAGTGGGGTTGTCACCTTGTGGGCGGTACACCCTGTCATCATGTCAGTTGTTAGGGTCTTATGCATTACTGGTGAATAAAATGCAGACTAGATATCCCTTCCAAGGTGATTCCTCCTCACACCTTGACCCTTGTGACTTTAATTGCATGATGGCAGGGTGGGTCAATGTCTCACAAACTATTCACACCCTGGCTAATGACCCTAATGACCCACCTTTGATTTACACCTTGCCTCATGTGACCTTTAACAACTCACCTGGTGATAAGGTGTGCCAATGATTCTCAGGACACTATCCGAGGTGACAGCACCACTAGAGGTTGGGACTCTATCTGAAGTCCAGTTTTCTTCAACTCAGCAGCCTAAGACTACCATGACCCGGAGGAGTGAGCATGTATACAGACAGACTGTATCTTCTCAGATTCCTTAAGAAGGGACTGGATTTGACATCATCTGGTCGTCTGTAGCGTGATCAGAAATGTTGGTGAGAAAGAGTCTCCTTTCACTTTAAAACTAAAGTTAGACTTTTTTTTCTGAATGTCTTTTCAGTGACCTGACAAGAATGCTTTTCTCTTTTCAACCAAATCCCAACATTGTTTAAACATCAGGAAAAGTTGTCTTTACAACTTCTGATAGGAGGGAACGATTTATGCACCAACAGTATTATTGGTTAAAGATGTTTCTGGCCTCTAGTGATAGTTTTGTCTTTTGAAAATATCAGAAAAATGCAAACATTCATGTTTATTAGCTAATTTAATCACCAAGTCACTTTTATTAGAGTTACTATTAATCCACATTTATTATATATGCTGTATTTTTTCTGCTTTCTACATTCATGTATTAACTGCCTGTTGTCACTCGTGTCTCAGACTGTGCAGTGTTTCCTGGTAGGTGGCAGTAATGCACCAACTTTGCTCCTCCAGTTGCGGGTTGATGATGTGTTGCATTAACCTGTGTGCTTAGATCATGTTTAGTGGGGCTACACAGAGATTTATGTGGCACCACCATACCTTTTATTTAAGTTCTAAAATATATCACAGCTACTGGTATACAGAATATGAATAACTAAATAAAAATATGTATATATGTATAAACCCTGACATTTTCTGAGCCCAGTCAGATATTTAAAAAGGAACAGATGTCTCTCAAAGGGAACTCTACGCTCATTTCCAGCATGCAGGACAAACACCATTTTAAGGCTTAACTCTATTGGTGTGATGTAAGCCGCAATTTTAAATCCCCCAGCACAATCGGCAGTGATCTGATTGACAATAATCCCGTGTGAAAGTTGGATTTTCATTCATGCAATTGGGCTAAAAGCACTAAAGTGATGGAGGTCTTAAATCCATATAAAACTTAAAACCTATGACCTTGATGGCATTTTTTATATACTTTGATATTTTTTTATCCTTATCATAAGTTTTTGACCAGAACATGTTATTGTTCTTGTTTTGGTTTTGTTTTTTGAGAGGAGAGTTGGTTTTTGTTTCACTAAAAGGAATGAAAATCATGTCTCCTAATGCCGGGATTATCAACATGTTCCCATCAAATTGTACAGTGTACAGATTTCATTAATGACATATCAGCCCCATCAAATAACCCTTATCTATTGGAACTGACTGAAGACCAGTAGAAGACCTGTGCTGTAAGAGTTCAGATACCCCAGGAACCTCCAGAAACTCTTTCAAGAACATTTGGATTTGGACACAGTCTATCCCAGTCTAAGGTTCTGTATCCCTTTAATTAATTTAAGATGCCTCTAGGCCACTGAAATTGACTTGAGAGACCATCTTGGCCATAGAAGACCCTCTTAAACAGCCAAACCCTACAATGAACCCCTGATAAAATGGCACTTTGTCAGAAATAAGCTCCTAAAACTCACTAGTGAACACTGAAATCCTATGATTCACCCTACCTCATGCACCCCTGGAATCACCTGCTGGACCTTTGGGACTCTGTGACTTGTCTCAAAGCCTGTGTAACCATCTTTAACTTCTCTGCAGCCGCTGGACCTTTTTAGCAAAAGAAAGTATTTTAGAGTGGTTCACGAGGGAATGCTTCTCAGAAAACAAGGATACACATTCTGTGATGTGTCCCCAGAGTCAACACTTAACTCGACCTCATACAACCCCCTGGAATCACCTGGCAGACGTCTGGGACGCCATCAAAAGACTCTTGACATATCTAAAAAAAAAAAACCCTCTGCAACCCTATTGTAGTTCTCTGCAACCCTCAAGGACCCCAAGATCTTTTCATTTCATCAGGAAAAACACATCAGCTCACTGCTGAAACTCTTTTCTTTTACTCAGGATGAGTAAAGCTTCTTTTTCAAAGACACAAAAAGCTCCAGTTATTAGTCTCAAACACGCAAATGAAACATTCCTCTTTTGCTCTGTGTTTCATTCAGAAGTGCTAATATTTTTGGTGCCTTTCTATTCTGCTGTACTATTCTAATGTAAACCAGAGTTAGCGCGTGGTTCAGGTGTCGCTGCAGTCTGCTTTGAAACAGGAAGCATGTGGAAATTCACCTTCTGTTTTACTTCATGTTTAGAAATCTCCAACTTCCTCTGGCAAGACTTCACAATGTCACCATCAAGTGCTTAGTTCCTCCCGAACCGCCTCGAGTTTCAACACACCTCGGACTCAACGACTGCTGCTGCCTGTGAGCGATCACCGTCTATCTCACAGCTCATGTTGGTAAGAATCTCAGCTTTGGCAAAGGGAAAAAGTGATGCCTGTGCGTGCCATGATTTGTGCATTTTTAGCTGGTCTCCAATTTTGTCATCCTTGCTGTGGGGTGCAGCTGTGTTGTGGGTGGCTGACACAAGTTAAACCCAATGCCATGAGCATAAACCAGGCTTTAAAAGTGATGTTCTCAATGTGACAGTCATAACTTGTTTCTGCTGCCTCCATGTGCCCAGAAAAATCTGAGTTTTCCAGGACTTATCACGCTAATTTCCAATCCATATTTTTGTTCTTGCTCTTGATGTCATCAGGACTTTGTGAGAAGGTTCTCTAAGTTGATTTTGGGCCCCCTGGGGTGTCTCAAAAGGGTTAAGGGGAGGGATTCTAAAATTGGGCGAGTGTATCTGGTACTTCATGGCAGCCTACGGGGAGTTTTATTTAAATATAAATAAGAAATAAGCTGTTTAGTTCTTGTTTAGTTCAACGGAACTATTGGTTGCCCCTCAGTTTGAACTGCAGGTGGGTGGGGCTGCTGTTCTCTCAGCCAGAGCTGTGCCTGAAATGACTGTTTAAGTAAATCCACTCTCATTGACATGTAACAGACTCAAGAACTAGGTGAAACTGAGTATTTAAAGGAGTTTGAAGCCTGAACTTTGGTCACGCCTGCTCACTGGAACAGAATATATGACAGAAAATAAGGAAAAATGTCCAAATAGGTCCTCTTTTAATAAACATATTTGTAATCTAATGAAGCTGCCCTGCACTCAACACTGAAGAAAGTATGTGATGTTCTGGATCCAGCTGGAAGTGTTGGAAGGATTGGCTGAGTAGTTGGGATAAGACTGACTTTATCCTGTGTATGAGCTTTAGCTGTGCTGTTAATGAGAAGCTGTAATTGAGGATCAAAATGTCAGCTTCTGCGTTGTGAGGATTTATTATTCGTTTTCTGTTTTTTTTTTCTGTTTTTTTTAAATATAATGTTTAATTGAATGGCTTTGGCTTTTGAACACTGTATTATCTTGGGCACATTATATGGGCTAAAGGGCTAATTGGTCATTTAAGATTAGCCATTAATGATTAATCCTTGTTAGCTGCTGCCCTGGACTGAAAGTGAAAGAAGATAATTGATTAGAGTCCTTCACACCTTGCCAGAAAAATGAAAATATTTTTTTTCCCCTTTTTTGCCTTCAGGGTTCATTGCTGATCTATCTTTGTCCTCTGACTAACTGTCACTTACTCAAACTTTGATTAAAAGTGACTGGAGGAATTATGGGAAGGAAGCTCTTTCTGACCGAAGCATGAAAGACCACTTCCTTATTAGCATCCCGAGAAAGACTGTAAAATGAGTAATCAGTCATTGCAGCCCTCACTCACCTCCTCCACCATTTCCTGCCTCCCTCTATATCATCACAGTAACGTGCTCTCCTTCACACACTCCTTTCAGAAACAGAATGAGCAACTTTGTCGCCAACGAGGGACTCTCAATCTTTGTTATTGTGAGTTTACTGATTTCCTCTTTTTTGGTTTGTTTTTTGTGGTGTGATTTAATTTTTTTCATGTTTATTTGCTATGAAATGCACCCATGAAGGGGTTTGTTTGTTTTTTTTAATGCCAACTTATCTTCATTTTAAAAACAATCTAAAAGTTCCCATCGGTCATTATAGATTGCTGTTCTACCTATAAGCCATTATTTATTCAGCATGCCGCCGATTTGTCTTGTTAATATGAAAAAAAATGAAACAGGCTGTGGTTGAAAGTGTTGAACATGTTTAATTGAACCCTAACATTGAGTTTTAATTGGCTGAGATTAAAAAATAGCAGCTGTAGTTGATGCTCGCAGATCTGATTTCTCTTCTCTGTCAAGAGTAAAATCATGAAAGTGCATTAATTTTCATATTTGCATAAATTTGAGCAAATTTAATTGCAAACTGGACCCCTAATCTTCTACAAAAATTATCAATAATTCTAAATATTTGACAATTCTGGCTTCTCCTGTGAAGAAAGAAAAGCCGTCTTTAGTGGCTGAAAAAAAAATTCTCTAAGCAATGCACTGAAAATACATCATTGTTTTAGTGGGACCTAAATTCATGCACTTAATTCATGTTTGTACTATCTGGGATTTGTGAGCCACTCCTGATGTGAAAAAAAAATAACAAGATGCTTTTTTTTTCTACCCTGAACTGCAGCTGAGTTGGGAGCTGATTTAAACCTGCATGTGTTTGGGTGTCTCTTACAGCTGGTATGGCTGGGGATCAATGCTTACCTGTTTGTCCAGTTCTACATGAACTTCCTGGTCCAGAGGTGGTTTTACACCAGGGTCCTGCTTGGGGTGAGTCCAACCTACAGCTTCAGTTCTGCTGCACAGATTTTCTCTTCAAACTGAGTTGGCTGTTAAACACACAACCGCACCTTTTTCAAAAGTCGTGGGGAAATATGAAACAAAAGAGAAAAAAAAAGAAAAAAGAAAACAGGACCTGGTCTTTTTCATTTCCTTAAATGGCAGAAACAGTAAAAGTTTCCAGTCTTACATCAAACTGCTTAAAGCAGACCCTGAAGCCCACCCACTGCTTGTTTTTTGCACACTGTATGTCTGCAGCAGAATGCAGAAGTGGTACAGTTCAGAGCCGCAGCAACGTATTTAACAATCGTGAGCTAAGAAGAAATATATTTTTATAGTTCTAGCTACTAGATTATGAAGATTTTCCAATATGTTTCATATGTTAGCAAGATCAACTCAACCCATGAGGGCTATCTATACATATAAATCTATTCACAATGGGCTACTTTAGCTGTAAGAACTGGTCTCTGCAGTTGAAATCCCACATCTGTGAGGACTGGTCTACTTACACTCTGTTAGCTTAACAAGAAAGTATGCAGTTATGTGAAAGAGACAGTTTTTCACATTAACTTGAATTAATGGTTTCCTGTGTGACTCTGTCAGTTTCTCATATTGTTGTGGGTAAATTTTGGTCCACTCTTCTTTACAAAGTTGCTTCATTTCATTGATTTTGGGAAGAATTTGTTGATGCACAGCTCTCTTAAGCCC
Organism: Australoheros facetus; assembly: GCA_030220045.1. Classification (NCBI taxonomy): domain Eukaryota; kingdom Metazoa; phylum Chordata; class Actinopteri; order Cichliformes; family Cichlidae; genus Australoheros; species Australoheros facetus. The sequence goes on from JASGAU010341615.1 coordinate 11,509, forward strand.
CACCGCAGTCAGGTCGAGGTCTGGACGTTGACTGGGTCATTGCAGCACTTTGATTCTCTCCTTTTTCAGCCATTCTGTTGTGGATTAGCTGCTGTGCCTGGGATCATTGTCCTGTTCAGCTGTCAGACAGATGTTCTCACATCTGACTCTAGAACACTTTGGCTTACAGAAGAGTTCATGGTTGACTCAGAGACTGCAAGGTGCACAGGTCCTGTGGCTGCAACACAAGCCCAAATGATTTGGTCAAATTATGACCATGTTGCTATTAAACTTAAGCAAGTACAACCCAAATTAACAGAACTGGTTAAAATCCTGCAAAGAGGAAGCGGCGTTCCCTTTGGGGGTTGCTACAGTTTGTTTTTGGGAAGTACTGGAGCAAAACCTGTCAGACCACTTTGTTGACACTTTGCAATTAATTGGACCACCTGAAAGAATTAATAACCACTGTGACCGTTAATGATTGTTCCCTCTGACCTGATCATATTTACGGATGGTTCAGGGTAGCAGTGTTGATCGGCTCCCGATTTCATTTAACAGCAGCACAGAGTGAAATATTAATGCTACAAATTAATTAGTTTATTAAATTGCTTTCTTGATGTCTATTTTAAATAGCATTTAAAAATTATACTTTGTGCTTTGCTCACACTTAGACAAATCTGTTGTTTTTTGTCTAAGTGTGAGCAAAGCACAAAGTATAATTTTTAAATGCTATTTAAAATAGTTTTTCCTGTAATAAAAAGAAAAATAATAATTACATTGCTAAGTGAGTCACTGTCAGAAACATGATGTGACCAAATATAAAAATAAAGAAAGCTGATTTAAGTAACAAATGTACTCTGCTAATTATCACTAAACTGAAACCATGTGATGTTTATTCTGTTTAAATTCATTAACATGACTGTGAGATATTGCTGGATTTCCATTGGAGTTTGAAATAAAGTTTTGCAGGTTTGAATGATCCTGTCTGTCAGAACCAAAGTCCACTCCCATCAGGCTTTCACGTGCTGCAAAGATTTGTATGAATAACAGCAACAACAATCAGTGATGAATGCAGGCAGCTTACACCTGATAAACTATCATGTTAATCGTGTTAATCATCTACACCACCTTCTTTTCTGCAAGCTAACCTGCACACAGAGAAGGGAAGTAGGTCACAGCTGGCTTCATGACACACTGACTTTGGACCGGCAGCTGCACATCTGGCTTCGGGCCAGCAGAAGTGAAACACAGCAGCACGTACTTTCTGTTTTTCAAATTTTAATATGCAGAGATGAGGAACGGTATTCGGTGCGGTTGCCTTAATGCGTCTTTAGACAGAGTGTACTCCCAAAAGTGTGAAGAAAACAGTGAGCTCCAAAAGAAGCTTAGAAAATGAATCATTTACACTGAAGGAAGAGTTGATATGGTGATTTGGGGACGAGGAACTGGGTTTGAGGTTAACAATACCATGTTAAGATGAATTTAATTATTGATGTGGCGAGGGCGCACGTGTATTCTCACCAGCATTTAGTGGCTCTTTAACTGCAGTATAATAACACTGTGATGGAAAAGATGAATAAATAAAGAAAGTGAGCCAACTGGGATTAGCTCCAACTCATCAAGGCTCTGTTGGGGATTAGAGGATCTCGATAATATATGGGTGCATTATAATATCAGTGATTTAGTTTTAAATTAAAATGAGTGTTAACATCTATGGAGTCTGTGACTGCCAGTATTAAATGATGCTATCCCAGCTCCTGCAGGGTGTAACGACTTCCATGAAACTTGCTAGAGTAAATACTGCTTTACATGTGGTTCATAAGTGACATTTCCATTTACAGTTCCAGTTCTTCTTTTCTCCTCACACCTGTTAACAGTTAAGTTTCAGGTTTATAAAAACACTCTTCATCTCCTGCCACTGAGACGTTATCCATGACTCGTGATGGAAATGAATGTTAAAACTAACCCAAATGCATTTTAGACTAAAACACTGTTCTTTCTCAACCCCACAGCATGCTTTGTCCTGGGCCAGAGCTCCTGCTGCCTGCCTGAACTTCAACTGCATGCTCATTCTGCTGCCAGTCTGCAGAAACCTCCTCTCCATTCTTCGTGGCACCATACAGGTATTCATTAAAAATAAATAAATGTAAATCAGGCTTACCACAAAACAAAAGCAGCCATCATTAAATGGGTACACTGTGGTCATAAAGGGCTGGACATAGTCAGGAGAAATACTCAGGCTGTGTGGCATTTAAATTATGCTCAGTTAATGCTAAGGCGCTCAAAGTGTGCAAAGAAAATATTACCCACACCATTAAACCAGCAGCAGCAGCCTGATCTGTTGATACACGGCAGGATTGATCCATGCTTTCATCTGCTTGTGTGGGAAACTCCCAGCAGAGCATCACTTTCCACTGTCTGGCACCAACAACTGTGTCATGCTCAAAATGCACTGAGTTGCTGTCATGTGATTGGCTGATCAGTAGCTAGTCGTTGTTAACCGGCAGTTAAACAGGTGTACCTTATGAAGTGGCCAGTGAGTGTTTTGTTGTTGTTGTTGTTTGTTTATTTTGTAATGGCTTATCACTCAATGATTTTTATTTTAATGTTTCTCATTTGCATTCAGTGCTGCAGTCGGACAGCAGCTCGTCAACTAGATCGAAACCTCACTTTTCACAAACTGGTGGCTTACATGATTGCCTTCCATACAGGTAATTTGTTTTTTCCTGAAAATTGTAGAGTGAACATATCTAAGTTTTGAGAGAGGTTGTGGTTGATAAAAACATGACAACAGATTCTGACTAACTTGTAAAAATAAAACTGGCTACCAGTTTTATTTTTACAAGTTAGTCAGAATCTGTACAGTGGAATTTGGAGCTCATGATGAAATTCCATATTCCATTGAAAGAGACTGAGTAATGAGTAATTCTTAGATTACTTTAGATTTTACCATCTGAGATTAACTCAGAGGAAAACACCCACCATTTAATGATGTAACGTAATGCCTATCATACTTCAGTATCTGCAACCCAAATTAACAGAGCTGAAAAGAGGAAAGTTTGGGAAAGCCTCTGTTGGGGGAGTGCCAAAACTTCCTGTATGCAGGAAAACACCTGTCAGCTCAGTTTGTGGACACTTCTACATTTAATTTCCCCAAGTGAGAGTTATTGGAGCTGTGTGGAGATGTGTTTTTCTTAACCGCATGAGGATATTTATGCTGTTACCACAATTATAATATTTCAAAGCAAGCAAATTCCTAAGGTGCTTAGGAAAGCCTCTAGATCAGTGGTTCCCAAAGTGTGGGCCGTGGCCCTCCAGGTACTGCAGGCGTGCCGCAGTAATAACAGAAATTCAATTTGAAATTACTCGCAAGTATGCATAGTTACATATTTATTTAAATTTATTTATTTATATAAAAAGTGAATTTAAAAAAAGGTGGTTAGTTTGCATACATATTACATATTGGCATTAGCACTTTACATGTGACTGGTTAGTATTAGCAATTTATAGCCAATAGCCTGTGTTGTTTATGTTTTTGAATCAAATTTTCAAGGAAAGACATCACTTCCTCTTATATTTTGATGAGAGTGAAGACAGCTTTCTAACCAGGAAACTTGCACAGGCCAGCACTATCGGCATGGGATTTTCAGGTTTTTAAGTGACCAACAGCACTCTTGAATTTGGGAACCACTGCTATAGATATTAAATATATGGGGACCTATGATAGAGCCCTGATGTACCCCACTCCATTCACCTGCCAGCACACATGGCATTAAGAAGTGTTTGATATTCTTCACAGCAAGGCTATTTAAAGCTTTAAAGCGATGAGTAATTTTTTTTCATAAGTACAGAATTTGTCAGTGTACTGTAAACTTGCTAGTACAGCAGTAATGAGCTCACATTTCCTGGTGCAGGCAACAGCACTCTGACCCTATGACTTTATATATATAAAGCTTTATTGGACAGGAATAATTTACATCTGGAAATTTTGAAAAGTTGAAACAAGCATGACTGACATTTTAGCTTGGGCATTTAAAAAAAACGATCAGTCTGAAAAAGCCCCTCCAAGGTTTCAAGCAGGTAGTATTTGTAGTCAGTGAAACTTATGAAATAATTACAACCATATATACAAATACACAGGATTTTAAATTAACAAATAATGATCAAATATTACTTCACAGATTAAGTACTTAAGTAATTTTCCAAATTATCAGCCTGAGATTTTTTTAATATATACATTAATATCATCATACTGCTTGAAACCAAATGACATCCAATTTATTTATCAAATTCTTTAGTTAATATTTAGCACACTTGCCAGCTTTACAGGTTCAAGATGAAAAAACCTGCTGAATATTTAGTGATAAGTTTCCTTTTTCTCTCTTTCTTGTAGCCGTGCACATAGGTGCACATTTGTTCAACTTTGAGTTTTTCATGGATGCCCAGCTCAATCGCAACACCAGCCTTCTGACCTTTGTCCTGTCAGAAATTGGTAATGGGGACAATGCCTCCTACCTCAACCCCATCAGGACAAATGAGACGGTGAGTGGTTGGTTACCAGGCTGCTTTTATGTTTTCCTTTTTAATACAAAAATCACACAGTGTGGTTAGTCATAAGAGTGGTTTATTAATGCTTCTTGTGTTGCAGCAATGTCTGAAATCCCCACTGCTCATTACTAAATTTGGTGCTAATGAGAAAAGTGGTATTACATCATCTGGTGAACTTCCCTTTTTTTAAAAAATGGGTTTTATCCTCAGAAATGTTCTCAGTTGAGAAATTTCCTCTTTACAGATACAGTTTGCAGCTTTCAAATGCAATTCTTCATTAGATGAAATACAAGCGAGACATGTTAGAATGCCAGTACCATCAGACTTAACCATATGTAGACTCTTATGGCTTTTTTTCACTGATGATACTCTTTACAGATACTCTGATTAATGCTACAATTTTAGCTACTGCCCCATTCCTTCTGACTAAATTTGATATATCAGATCATTGCACCCAGGACCCAAGGTTTCCCAGCAGAACATTGCCCAAAGCTTCACACTGCCTCTGCTGGCATGCCTTTTTCCCATAGTGCAGCCATATTTTTTCCCAGGTAAACGATGCACATGCACCCAGCCATCCAACCGATGTAAAAAAAAAATTTTTAAAAGAAAGAACGAAAAGTGATACATCAGACCAGGTCTCCTCCTTCCAGTGCTCTGTGCTCCAGTTCCATTGCTCACCTGCCCATTGCTAGAGCTTTTAGCAAGTGACAAGAGTCAGCATGGGCACCCTGACAGGACTGTGACTATGCAGCCCCATACACAACAAACTGTGATGGACTGTGTATACTGACACCTTTCTATCAGAACCAGCATTAAGGTTTTCAGGAATTTGAGCTACAGTAGCTCGTTCTTTAGATCGGACCACATGGGCCAGCTTTTGCTCTCTGCATGCATCACTGAGACACATTCTAAATGTATCTGTAGTCCACAATTTTTTTGTAGAAAGTTATTATGAGGGAATTCTTCAGTGTATTTACATTTTGTCAAGCAATCAGCCTCGAGAATGAGAGGAACTATGACAAAACAGGCATTTAGTAAAAGAAGGAAGTTAGTCAATAAATGTGACCTGCAGGGGGGTGTGATTAAAAATGTAAAGGTGCAGAAAGTAAACAATGTGTAAGAGTTACTTATTCTTATCCTGGCGACTAAAATGCTTTTATTTATGCATTTCAATCTTGCTCACAGCAAGCAGTCAGTACTAAACTATTTTAATTCACCTACCTTTCAGCTGACATCCCCTTTCTGTTTAGAGGCTTTCAAGATTTCCACTACAGCTAACCCTTAGCTTCATTTTACCATTTACACTTCAATCATTGAAACTACACTCTGTGCGCGAACTCCATTGAAATGAATCTGAAACTACTTTCAAGGCTTCACTTTCAAGAGCTACAACTTCGTAAAAGACTTCAGTGTAATGTACTTTTTATTCTTAAAGTACTTTACTTTAGCCATTTTAGGTGTTTCATGTGTCAAAGTAAGCTTCCCGTGATGGCACAGAGAGGTCTAATGCACTGCAACTTAGGAAAATATCAGCAAGTAGGAAGATGCTGTAAAAGCACAAAAAACACAATGGAAGTCAAATACATTTTTTAGATTAGATTAGATTAGATTAGATTCATTTTATTGTCATTGCATATGTCACAGGTGCAGTGCAATGAAATGCAGATTGCATCTAACCAGAAGTCTGAGGTATGATACCTCAGTATCTGTCAGCAGATGCGGACAATATCCTGTTGAATGTGCACCGGATCTTTGACGGATCTGTTTTGGAGATTTTTCTGTAAATGGACAAGATTGGACCCTGAAACATCCAAACTCTGAATGAACATCTGTTACATACCCAGATAATATCCATCTAAACATCTGTGAAAGATCAGATCTTCCCATATTCTCTCCGGAAACATTACAGATATGTGGCAGATCCATAAAGCTGGATCTGCCATTGATCATTCCAGAGTGTTCCAGATTTACCTGATACAGGCCCTTTTTGCCCAGTGTGGGTTTTGTGATTTTTTTTTTTCTACCTCCCCTGCATTTTTTGTTTGTCTGTTTGTTTGTGTGTGTTTTTGCAACCTTTTTCTGTTTGCTGGTGTTTTCTTAAGTTGCACCGTGTTTGACTCCTCAGGACCACCGTGCCTTTCCTACATTTAAACATGCTTCCTTCTTGGTTTAGTTACCTTTTGTTAAACAGCTTCAGCAGTGAGAGGAACTATAACAACACAACCATTTCGTAAACGGGGAAGTTAGTCAATAAATGAGGCCTGCAGGGGTGTGTGTGATTAAATTAGAGCAAATGAGGAACTGAGGTGATGACACTGGACCTCGACCCGCAACAGATTACTCATCTGTGTGACCTTTTTCAAGAGACCATGTGCTAAAAATGTCATCTGTAAACTGCATTTACAGAATCCTACCATCATCATGTTCACCACCGTCGCCGGGCTGACAGGCGTGGCCATCACTCTAGCTCTCATCCTCATCATCACTTCATCCATGGAGGTCATCCGCAGGTCATACTTTGAGGTGTTCTGGTACACGCATCATCTCTTCGTCATCTTCTTCATCGGCTTGGTGTTTCACGGCTACGCGTAAGATGGCACAAAAGTTCAGGCACAAAAGCACTGCTAGCTATTTTCTTTTTCTTTTTATTAACATTTTGTACCTTTTTCCCCAACCTGTCAGTATAATCTTTTGTCCTCAATTAAAAGGTTTCTATCTTGACCAGAGCTGCATCCACAACCTGTATGGGTACAATGCAGAGATATGGGCAACTAATAATGCACTAGAATTTAACTCACCAAAACTGTAACATGGACTTATTGGACCTGTCTGTATGGCAATTAATTCAGGTGATCCATAGCAGACAACTAGCAGCAACACCCAAAGAGGCCATGCCACTATTGTGGGTGTCAACGTTTATGCTTCAACAAGTTTGCAAAGCTTGGTATGGGCCCAAGCAATGTCAATTTTGTCTGCAAAATTTTTGTGATTCTGACGACATTTTGGACATTTTTGTGACTTGTCCACGAGAACCTGTGCTTCAATGCACCACCTATGCAGGTGTTTCTTTATGGACATCAAGCAGACTACAGCGGAGATTAACTGGAATGAATCATGGTCTGTACAGCTGTCTGCAGCTACTGACTATAATCACCTTTTTTTATCAGAATCCAGATGGATGAGTTTTACTATCCATAGAGGCCAAAACTGCTTTTGTAGTAGGTTGTAATCATGTTTATCTCTGGTATAAAGTTGAGAATTTTAACATGGGCATCTATGGGAAATGACTCCCTCTTGACTCCCAGCCTCAAGTGGCCACTGGAGGAACTGCAGTTTGGCTTCATTTTTCAGTCCCAGAGGTTAAGACTTGGACATTTGGGCTGGATCTTTGTCTTAACTCAAACAGATCTTAGTTTTAACAGAAAATCAGTACCTTATGATTCTGGTCTTGACTCAAACATGTCCCAAGTGGAGCATTTAGGAATGCATGGGTTTCCATGACTAAGCAATTCCTGTAGCTGTAATGTCTACCTGCAGTACTCTTGTTCATATAGTTCATATAGAGTTCATATACAGTATAAAAGAAACTCTCCATTAAACTAATGTTAACTCCACAGGTTTTTCTTCAAACAATGATTTTTATGAATTGCTCACCCTTGCGCCGTGTGTTTCTGATTGTAGGCGTATTGTGCGAGGACAGACGACGGAGAGCTTGACGACAAATATACCTGAAATCTGTGCTGACAAGTTTGAAAACTGGGGTATAAATGAGTCTGGCTGTGCTGTGCCAGAGTTTGCTGGAAACCCACCAGGGGTGAGCTTTGTTTTCCTAAACTTACAACCAATAAAAATACATTTGGAAAGTTGCATCGCCTATCAGGCTGCTAAGAAAACTACTTCATCCAATGTTTTCCCTATCTCCAGACATGGAAGTGGGTGTTGGCTCCCATGATCCTCTATGTGTGTGAGAGGATTGTTCGCATCTATCGATCCCACCAAAAAGTGGTCATTACTAAGGCATGTCTGGACTTTATTACACTCATATAAACATTAATAAGACCATGCACCAAGTTTGTTTCACTTGTTTGACTTGTAATGGAAAATACTCCTGTGTGACCATGAAGGCTAAATAAATAATCATAACTCTAAATCTATTACCCTGTACTTGGCCCACAGGTGGTAATGCACCCTTCCAAGACTCTGGAGCTGCAGATGAAGAAGAAAGGCTTCCATATGGAGGTGGGGCAGTACGTCTTCATTCAGTGTCCGTCTGTCTCCAGGCTGGAGTGGCACCCCTTCACCCTGACCTCCGCCCCCGAGGAAGACTACTTCAGTGCCCACATCCGTATTGTCGGGGACTGGACTCAGGCGCTGTATGAGGCCTGTGGAGGAAACACAAATGAACCTCTGGAGGCCTGGACCCTGCCCAAGTAAGGAAGACTGATAACAGAGGAAAACTGTGCTTGAAATTGCCTGCGATTGCATTTGATTGCTGCCTATCCAGCACTCCTTTGAAAAGCTGGCAGGAGGGGTTCTATTTACAGCCCTGAGTGGTTTATTGTATATGCCTGTTATGCTCCCCTCATATAGGGGAAGAGTGGAGAGGGTGAAATGGTAAAAATCATATAATATTAACAATACAATCTTTGCACAGTGGACCTGCTGGGAAAATTGGAGCACTTTACTGCTTTCAGAATGAGGCCTTTATTTTGAGCCGCTGCCTCCGATGAAATCACCTTAAGGGCAGTTTGCTGCTTGCTTGGATACACTTTGATTGGACTTGCTAGCAACCCAAACAGTGACAGAGCCTTCAGTTATTCTTTAATAACACTCCAAATATTCTATTTTTTAAGTTACTTAAAGGCAAAACAAACAAGAGCTCCTCCACATGACAACAAAAAGAACTGGTATTTTTTTTAAAAATGACACATTACAATTGGCTGTGAACGGTTTCTAAAATTTGAGCTGAAGCAGAACATTCACAGATAACTTGATGCTGACTTCATGTATGGAGCGTTGACTCAAAATGGCAATGTCTTCTGTGCATCCATGGTTGCTGGAGGCTGTGCAACCCTTGGCCACTTTTGGAGACAAGTTGCACAGATACCACATGACACCATCGCAAATAATTGTGTAATACTGTAGTTCCTTGTGTAAATCTTTGTGTGGTGCTGGTTACACAGCCTATCCCCACCTCCCCAAACCTGTAACTTGAGTATAATTAATCTGATAAAACACAGATAAAGGAGAATAAAAAAAAGTAAAAGATTAGAAGCACTAAAGGAAATCATTATTGTTATTTAAATGTCAAATTTTCTGTAGATGTTGTGAAAATATGCCGTGAATTCTTAGGCCACAATAATCATCAAGTTAAAAATAAGAAGGAAAAATAAGACAATTATGGAATATCTTATCATCTTCTGGAGATCATAGTACTTCTTAAGAAAATATTAAACAAAAAGTCCAAACAGAGAAGATCATCTGAATATATATTTAACATGTTGAAGATTTTCTGCAAATTAGCATATCTTTTTAGTTCTGCACCAAACAGGAATTCTAGGAACTTCCATTTCCGAAGATCTCAGTGCTTGATTTACAGCACAACATCCCATCAAAAGCAACCGCCGTCCACACTTAGTTGCTCAAAGTCCAAGATGAACAGCCCAGCCCCATCTGTGATGGCAAAACAACAGCACAACACCTTTGCACAAAAGTGAACCATGGTGGTGATTTAATGTACAGTAGCATGACCAACCAAGTTTCATTGTCCTCACGATGTAAAAATTCCTCTAGCTCACTGTTGCCAAAATTGCAACAAAGTGCATGCAAAATGTAAAAAAACAAAAAAAACACACCTGCAAATACTAACTGTTTAGCAACAATGATGAATCAAGCCCCACTCAAAGATTCCTTAAGAAGGCACTGTTTCAAACATAAGTCTGCTCAATCATGGCAAAGATCACAATTAACCTGTAAATCAGTTTTAATACCAGTCAAACTATCTTCAGTCCAAGCTGTGCATTAAGCCACAATAGGCCACCTCTTTTGCAGAGGAAGAAAGTGAATCTGTAAGACAAAAATTGTGTAAATAAACTTGGACTCGACAGTACAGAGAAGCATGAAAGCAGGATATAAGTAAATTCTGCTTATATTTTGTTCTCAGGATGGCCATAGACGGTCCATTTGGTACCGCCAGTGAGGACGTGTTTCGTTACGAGGTGGTCATGCTGGTGGGTGCAGGAATTGGAGTGACTCCCTTTGCCTCTATCCTCAAGTCTGTGTGGTACAAACGCATCCAGAACAACCAAGATGTCTTCACTAAGAAGGTGAGAGAGAGCTTTAAATCAAGGCAATTATGTAGTCCAAACAAACTACTATATCACCTGGTCTTCATTCATAGTTGTCCTATGTAGCCTAGTGGACGTTCAAGTTTATTAAGGGTTGATGGTAAAATTATTGCTACATAAAATTATTTGAGAGCTTCAACTGAGGTAAAAAAAAGAAGAAAAAAAAAGTGCTAAATAGGCGTGTTTGTAATAAAAAGATAAATGGAAGTAAGAAGAAGTGAATGTTTGGTTAATAAAGTGATTCCTCACCAGATCTACTTCTACTGGCTGTGTCCTGAGACCGAAGCCTTCGAGTGGTTTGCAGACCTGCTGCAGTCTCTGGAGCGCCAGATGACGGAGAAAGGCGTGATGGACTTCCTCAGCTACAACATCTACCTCACCCGCTGGAAGGAGCGCGAGGTATGAAGGCGGGGATGTGGATTTTTTTTTACTGTAAGTTCCTCTTAAACTAGGTAGGTGCATGGTGAAAAGTAAATTGAGGTAAGATACTGTGTTGACGAAATGTTATGAAAGTTATGAAACAATTAGAGGTGCAGTTGGTTTATTATATGTGGTTCTTGAATTAATCACTGGCTCATTAAAAAAAAAAAATCAGAAGTGAAATCCGTCTGTGTTTTCCGTTAGGCAGCTCATTTCCGTGTTCACCACGAGGCAGAGAACGATCCCATCACCGGGCTTAAGCAGAAGACTTTTTACGGGAAACCTAACTGGGACAACGAGTTCAGCAACATTGAATCACAGCATCCGAGGTGAACCTCTTTATCTTTATCATCACTCTGTAAACAAACACAGCTAATGATCTCAGGTGGATGATGCCAAGCTGCTGTTTTCTCTACAAACTCACTGAAGATCGAGTTACTGCAAAATTGAGCAATTTTGGTAAACTGGGAGAAATCATCAGCACATCGTATCACTCTCTCAGTTATGAAAGAATAGAACGAGGAAATATTTAGTATAATTTCCTCCACTATTTTCCTTCCATGTTTAAGCAGCTGTAAAGTATAACTAAGCAGGTTTACTCAAGGACTTTGTGATAATATCGACTTCAGTTTTTTCTTTTAATTGTGTTAATTTATTTAATTTATTAGCAATAATTTCCATGAAGGCGCCACTTTGGTTTATGTTAATGGTCATTTCATGTTTTTTCTGACATTTTACCATTAATAAATTAATCAAATAAGAAAACAATCAGTACATCAATCTAAATTGGAAATCATCGTTAGCTGCAGGCCTGCACAAACTTACCCACGAATGCACGAATGATGATATTCCAGTGATGGAGGCAGTGAAAACTTCATTTTTTAAATACATGTCCTGTTACTTTTCCTGAAGATTTCAATGTGGTTGTGTTACAGTGTAGTATCAGTACTTCAGTTTAAGTGCAGTCTGAGAGTATTTATAACACTGCATCTGACTGCCTGTAGGGAGCCATAAGTTTGTTATTGCTGCTTAGAGTGTAGGTTATAACGAAGGCATAGATATCCAAACATGTAAATTCAGTTATTCTGAGGTAAGTTTTGAATCATGAAATATAACAAAATGCTGGGAACGTTTTGCTGCTAATTCACTAACTCCCTCTACGCCATGAAGAAGTTTAAGCGTGACCGCTGAGCAGAATTACCGGCATATCTGCTGCTAAATAACTGTAACTATAATCAGTAAAGCTGTGATTATTTTTTCCCCCTGCAGATCTAAAGTCGGTGTGTTCCTGTGCGGCCCACCTATGCTGGGCAAAGCTCTGGAGAAACAGTGTCACTCTCATTCAGAGGCTGATGTCAAGTTCATCTTCAATAAAGAAAACTTCTAAAAAAAAGTAAAAACATACAGCAGCAGGATCACAATAAGAAAGGAAACTTTCCAAGTAGCTGCCTGATTATGAGTCCACATCAAGTTTGCTCTGAATTTTACACCACAAGCGACTAAATTAACACCTGTAACGAGCGGCCGCTCATCAGCGATGGGCGTGAGCTTCTCATCTTCGCTGCAGACATTTTGCAAGGATGGCATTGTTACTCAAAAGAAATCTTGTGGTATTTTCTACATTACTGTCTTCTCCTTTTGTGTTTCATCAACAAGTGAAACTGCTGCTTTCAAAATGCTTCTTCCCTTTTTTTTTTTTTTTTTCTTTTTCCCACCTCTTTGAATTTCCTTTGTGCCAGACGTGGATTCTTCTTCTTTAAAAGAGGTTTGAATTCCCAGACTGGATGGAGGAAGAGGACGAAGGCTTTAAAGCTTTGACTGCTGCAGAGACTGCAAACGTCCTCCACAGATCAAACAAGCTCCTGGATGCTTTGTGCTTTTGTGTTGCTGTGTTTTTTTGATAAGAGCATGAACACTTTTCTTTCTTTCTTTTTTTTTTAAAGCTTGTTTCAGGGAAAAATTGACCAATCAGATGCAATCTTCTGCTGTGTGATTATCTCCTGATTTCTCTGAAAGAAGTAGAATAGCTGTTTGATCCAATAAGAACAGGAAAGAGCAGCAGGCTGTCTGCTTTGTTCCGTGCAGTGCAGGGATCTGCTCAGAGCTCTGGATGGTTTCTCTCTAGCATGATGAGAACAGGAGGTGGGCCGGAGGGTAAATGTGGGTGAAACGCATGGTCGGATCTACTCATGAAGGCCTGCGTCACTTAAAGCTCCGGAAAAATGTCCCACAAGGTGACTTTATGGCATTTTATTGTGTAGTGCGAGATTGGTTTTTCTCAAATAATCAACCACAAAACTAAACATGTTTTAAAAACTGCCCAAATCTGACGGTGATGGCCAGAAAAACCTTCAAAGGAGGCTGAAAAGTAGTTCAACCTTTTTATTTTCATAATAATGAGCCTCCTCTAACGTCTGAAAACCTTAAAGGGTACATGTTGTGGTACCTAACATACAGCCTGTAGATTGCTTCATTTTTTTTCCCAGCTGTTTTGTCATATTTCTGTAAGTTTTTGCACTCACCACTGTGTGAACTACTGTTTTTAAAGAAAAAAATGAACATGAACTCATGGAGAAGTCTGTTAAAAACATGTTGTAATTACTAATGTGTAATAAAACAAACCCAAACCTCCTGACTCTTCACTGCTCTCGAAGCTCGATGAAGGTCACTTCAGAATAACTCTTTTTATTGCTTTTTTTTAATACAGCAGAATGAGTTATTTATTCTTTTTATATTTCAGGGGAAAAATGACACCTGTGCTTCTTTTAAAGGAGGACAATGCAGCTGATCGGCTGCAAGGTTTCTGCTCTGTGAAAGCTTTTAATCAGCAACATCTTTCTTTAATTAATGAATACATTTCCTCAGGAGCCAAATCTATGAACTGTTTAATAACGATATTTTAAACTGTTAAATGGTAGCAAAGCTCCATTTGAAGAAACATTCTGTGACGGTTTTGGTTACTAATTCTCGAGAGGAGCCTCAAGATTTTAAAAGTTTCTCTTCATTTTTACAAGTTGTTTATTAAACCAACAAAATGTGTCTGCAAAGGATGTGTGAGATGCACAGCACACCTCTTTAATTGCAGCATGCACAGGAGCCGGGCTCCCTCCTTTACTTATGAAAAAATAATATTGCTATGAAATTAAAAATACACAACTTTTAGCATCAAAATATAAATAAAGCCCCCAAGGTAAAGGTCTTGAGTATGCAGAATGCAGGAAATTTTTGGATCATAATTTCTGATTCACTAATGTGCATTTAAAGTTGTGGCTGCAGATGATTACTTATATACTGTTGGGTGGCATAAACAGAGCATGCTGCAGATATTTCTGAAAGAAAGACACAAACTGCTGCAGCAGCAACGTTTACAAGAAATCAGCTAAACACAAAGATCGAGTTCATCTGCAGTCACACGCTTTACATTTAGCCTCTTCTGATTTATGCATAGAAAACTGGTGATGATATTTAAACTATCCTCACCGGACAGATGAACTTTATCAGTATTTTAATGTCAACAGAAACTGCCAGTTAACGAGGGTTTGTTTCAGCCAGTTTGCGTCGCGGGTGGATCGATGGGTGGAAACACCGTCACAGCAACACGCTGATCCCTACTTTAGCAAAGCTGTCCTAGTTCAACTGCAACATCTGACGTCTGTCTGCGACACTGGTGCAAGGCAGGCATGAATAATCTTTTATCCCACTAAAGAATGGGTCAAGTTCCCCAGTCAGCGGTGAAAGCATTATTCCATTAAGGATTAAAGAAAACCTTGAATGGGGACTTTTTGCTGAACAAATACTTATGTACTTTTACTACTGGAAAAAAAAAACATATGGGTCATATATTTGTATAATCTGCGGGGTTTACTTTAAGTAAAAGAAGGTTATTAAAACATTACTCAAGGATTTCATGAACATTCTTTAAAAAAGAACATGCAGAATGTTAAATGTTGCCATATAATCAAATCTTGATCCAAAAAATGGCTAAAAACATGCATGTAAACATAAAATAAAGCATAACTTGGAAATCTTTAAATCAAAAGCCCATAAAAATATAATAAAAACAAACAAGAAATGATGCTTGTGTTTGTGTATAAAAGACGAGGCGACGCTGCTGCTGGTCATGAAATCTCTTCATGTTTATTATCCTGCAGCTCGAGTACAAAAAGTCTCCTTTCTCCCATCAACATGATTCACAAACAGATAAAACACTGAAGGACATGACTGAATTTGTTTGTTTTTTGCTTTTTTAACAGCAAGCTGTCAGGCGCCTGTGATTAATGCAGCTGAACGTGAAGCTATGAAAGCGCCACGGTGGCACGAGAAGATAAATACAATATGATGAAGGTGTTTCATGCACCTGAAGGCTGGAAACCAAAGCCATACAGCTGTCTGAGCCTGTGCAGCTGTTTCTCGGAGCTCACAGGGTCCAAGGAGCTGACAGAAGGCGCAGACAGCTGTATGGAGGACTCTGTGGCACTTGGTCGCCCCCTGCTGTTCACAGGAGCACACTGCACTCCTCGTCTGGTAGAGATGGTTGGTTAATGTGCGCGTGCGAGTCTATGCGATGGCCACAGCGAACACACTGACCACGCAGTACATGGTGCGGTTTTCCCACCTCACGGTGCAGCTTCCTGCAAACACAAAAAAAACAAATGTGGGAAAATCTGAATAAGGAGGACGGCGAGGAAGGGGAAAACCCCACAATAACGCACAAAAATAAACTCATACCATCCATGGCAGTGTCCCAGTAACAAGAGTTGGCTGTGTGGAGGCCGGCGCCTGTTTTCTGCATCACAGCACATGTCACTGTGCAAACACAAAGTCACAAGAATCTGTTTAAAAGTGTCTCTTTATCTTTTACTCAACATTTAGTCTCTTCATNCCCCACCCCCCCGGACAAACCCATAACAAAAAAAACATCCTCTGGATCAGCTGATGTTTTTATGTACAGTAACTTTTTTTAATATTTGAGGAAACCCGGCAGTTTCAGGTCCTCAAAGGACATCACGTTCCAGAAGTTTTGGTGCCTTCACAGCTCCATAAACACAGGAGATGTTCACATGATATCTCCAGGGATGAAAAACACTTTTAAAAACTGCAACCAAATCAAATCTGCTTTCTTTCACCAGCTCTCAGCATCAGTATCACGGGACATATCATAGCACCAACAGCATAACTATGTTTGATCTGGTTTCTAATGATTCACTGGAGAAAACTGGAGAGAGTGCATTTTGTGGAAACATTTTTTCCAAGGGCTTCAATAGAGTTGAGGTCAGGTATTTGGGAAGGCCGTTCCAGGAGCTTAGCCTAGTTTTGATGTGTGTTTGGGATCATTGTCCTGCTAGAACACCAAACTGTGTCCAAGTTTCAACCATCTAGCTTTTTATTTTTGGTGACGTTAAAGAATCTGGAGGTAGTTCTTGGTCAGCACCCTCTCCGTCCACAGTGATGTACAACTCACTTCACTGTGGACAGTGATGCTGCTGTTCCAGCAGTTCATGGCAGGCTTGAGCCTTGATGGTTCCTGAACATCCTTTCATTTCCTCTCATCTGAGGGTGACAGTTTGGCTCTCCTTCCAGACCTTCGCAAAGTGGTGACACATCTGAATAACTTATAATTACACACACTTGTCTGAACTGATGATCTTGGAATCTGCAGTGGTTTAGAAATGGCTCTTCCCAGCTTGTGTAAATCTACAATTCTTCTTAGATTGTCACTGAGTTCCTCTGACATCACCACTGTTCTGAGTGTTGGTCAGTCCAGTGAGTGCTGGCAAATCCTTTTTATGGTGGCAAAGACAAACTACTAGTTGTAGTCAATCCTGATCACTAATAAGAAGTTAATAGGCCTTAGCACTTTCTAATATTAACAGCCTGGATGTGGCTGATGGCTGTGAAATGGAGAAACACAGGTGTTTACATGTTCTTTATAGTAGTTCAGACTGATCACATTGATGGAACAACTTTTTAAAAATCGTGCAATCTGTCCTTAGATTGTGTCACTCGGACTGGGAGTAACGTCAGTTTTGGTTTCAAGAGCTTAAATGTGTTTTTCAAAACTTACTGTGCTTACGGTTAGAAGGGTCTAAAATGCTGAAAAAATAAACTATAAACTTCAGAGTACAAAAGGTGAAAATTTGCCTGGTGTAAGAATCGGCAGATCTTGAGGCTTAAAAATGTTAAATCTACAGTCACAAATACACACCGATGTATTTGTACGGCTTCCCCAGTTTGACAAGTTGCGTGAGGCAGCGCTCCACAATGCTCGCCGTCCACTTGTTCACCTGATTCTGGCTGTAGTCTCCGCCGCCCACGACACTCTCGATGCACTGACACAAACACAAAGAAACAGCATCAGTGCTCAGAGTCATGTGGAAGTCAGCCGGTGCTGCTGGCGCCCGAGGCGACTGAAACAAAGAGGCACTGACTGAGGCGGTTTCTGAAGGTTTTTCCAGGACAGAACCTCCTTAGGACTTATTAGTATCGGTAAAGCTTCCAGGAGCACAGGAAAACTGCACGAGCTTGGAAATAAACCACGAGTCTGAAAGCTTCTCATTATGTGCACGTTTGAGCCTCTGCTCACAGCCTGACAGCTCGCTCTATTTCTGACACATAAAAGCAGCTTTTAAATATCCAGACCTTTGTATTCTTACTGGTTCATGTCAGGGTTATTAGGTAAAGTTTAAATATTCAAGCCCTTTACTTCATGTGATTACAGGACAGCTCTCATTTCCAGTACCAAGGGCACAACATCAGTGTTCATTTTAATGAAGACTTGAATAAGATGATGATAATGTGGGCAAAGAGGGATCAAATGAATTAATGTGCATATGAGAGCAAACATTACCTCTTTGACTGTGCTGTCAGCTTCTTCTGAATTGAATGAGCCCTAAAAGGGAGAAATAATGCAGATTATCAGCTCCTAATGAAGAAAACTTTACATGACAGGACTTTAGATGAATATATACACATGGATATGGAAAACCTCCCTTAAAAAAGTAACCCATACAATCACTTTAGCCGCACTGCTGTGCACATACTCGCTTTACAGTATATAGATTTAAACATTTTAGGGCACATAAATGTCTATTTTAACACCGTATTAAGTGTAAAAAGCAACATCGACCAATTCGGAATACCATAACTGATATTATTTATTGATTTTATAGCGTTTGCATGAAATAAATCGCCGCTAACACTGGGAGTGGCTACGCGGTTCCTTTCTGCGGTCACAGATGAAACCGTACAGTCGGCTCAGGACAAACCTCGCTTCCGTTTTGATATTCCTCCATTCCTCCGGTCATCTGTCGCTGCTTCAGGCGGCTTTTCGTTGTTATTAACAGGAGCAAAACAAAGGCAGAAACAGGTAAACCGACAGGAGATATTCGGGACTTCCTGCGGAGCTATTCAGAGGAGTCAACGACGCCCGGAAAGAGCGACCCGGAGCCGGAGGAGGAGCGGCGTTTAGCTAACAGCTGACCCCTGGTGGAGGCTCCATGAGCGGCCCATGAGGTAAAAATACAACCTCTGAGACAGAAACACGGACTGAGTGTTTAAAATGTCCATACCGGACTCAAAGGGGGTACCTCGTCTTTGTGGTTACTTTGTGCTACTCTGTATCAAGCTGCTGCCATTTGGGTCTTTTTTTATCAATCAAACTTTATTTGTATGTAGGTACAGGTACAAAAAACAGCTAAGATTAAAAAAAAAAAAATATATATATATATATATATATATATAT
>JASGAU010341620.1:0-14542 GCA_030220045.1 Australoheros facetus
TAATTCAGCCATTTGATTCAGGTGTGTTGGATCAGGGACACATCTAAAACCTGCAGGACAGGGGCTCTCGAGGCCTGGAGTTGAAGAGCCCTGCTGTACACTGTACTCAAAGATGGCAAAGTTTAGTTGACAGCTGTGTATCTTTCTCTGTGTATAACGTGTTCCCTTCCTTTGTTTAGGTGGTTGATGGGACGGCGACCCGAGTACACAGATCCTAAAGTTGTGGCCCAGGGTGAAGGCAGAGAAGGTCTGTGGCACATTCTTGTATTTCTTAAATGTTCCAACACTAGCATGCTACAGTCACACTAGGGAAAACAGTGGTTGGAGACCAGGGCTCGATCAAAATGAGTGCAGTCATGTGCAGTGAAATTGCCATCTTGTTGCGTTTGAAATGGTTGTTTAGAAGATGGGGACCAAGTCTGCGACCACTCGCAATCAGGTTGTCTTCAAAGTGACTTTGGTGCATCAAGACAGCGATAAAACCGCAATAAGGAGGAGATTGTCAGCTATCAGTTTGCTGATAGTTTGATAAATCAGCTAATCGCAAGGCTACACTATATTGCCAAAAGTAATCGCTCATCTGCCTTCACATGCATATGAACTTGAGTGACACCCCATTTTTAATCCACGGGGTTTAATATGATGTCGGCCCACCCTTTGCAGCCATAACAGTTTTAACTTGTCTGGGATGGCTTTCCACAAGGTTTAGGAGCGTTTATGGGAATTTTTGACCATTCTTCCAGAAGCCCATTTGGGATGTCAGACACTGACGTTGGACAGGAAGATCTGGCTTGCAGTCTCCACCCTAATTCATCCCAAAGGTTTTCTATCAGGTTGAGGTCAGGACTGTGCAGGCCAGTCACGTTCTTCCACTCCAAACTTGCTCATCCATGTCTTTATGGACCTGCTTTGCGCACAGTCATGTTGGAACAGAAACGGGCCATCCCAAAACTGTTCCCACAAGGTTGGGAGAAAAAAAACTTTACACTTGTCACAATGCAGTCAGACATGTACCATTCTCCTGGAAACTGTCAAACCCAGACTCGTCCATTGGATCGCTAGATGGAGAAGCGTGATTCATCCCTAGAGAGAACACGTCTCCACTGCTCTAGAATCCAGTGGCGGTGTGCTTTACACCACTGCATCCGACACTTTGCATTGAGCTTGGTGATGTAAGGCTTGGATGCAGCTTCTCGGCCATGGAAACCCATTCCATGAAGCTCTCTACACACTGTTCTTGAGCTAATCTGAAGGGCACATGAAGTTTGGAGGTCTGCGATTGACTGCAGAAAGTTGGTGAGCTCTGTTTACTACGCATCTCAGCATCCACTGACCCCGCTCTGATTTTACATGGCCTACCACTCTGTGGATGAGTTGCTGTCATTTCCAATCACTTCCACTTTGTCATACTACCACTAACAAGTGACTGTTTAATATTTATTAGTGAGGAAATTTCACAACTGGACTTGTTGCACAGGTGGCATCCTATCATGGTACCACGCTGGAATTCACTGAGCTCCTGAGAGCGACCCATTCTTTCACAAATGTTTGTAGAAGCGGTATGCTTGGTTTTAAACATCTGTGGCCGTGGAAGTGATTGGAACACCTGAATTCAATCATTCTGATGGGTGATCGAATACTTTTGGCTATATAGTGTACATACACAGAAATTCATATTACTTCCTTACATTCAGAATCCAGCCAAAACCTCATAGATTTGAAACAAATTCCTTCACAAACAGCGACATAGTGCAACAGCAAAATGACACAAGTAGTACAACCGCCTGGCAAGCAGGTGAGCAGAGTCCTCTATTGCAAAGACACAGGTAGCAGACAAATTGTGCTCACTGGCTCAGGCTGATTGTAAAGCGCTGGCAATGTGTCTGTTTATAAATTAAACGGCAATTATTGGCAAACCTTCCCCAATCGGACAGTGACTGCGATCAGTCCAAGTCAGACTGTGATTGTTTGAAGACAGGTTGCCAAATTCTAGGGCAACCTCTGCAATCACCTTGTGATCAAAAGTGGTATTCTGGAGGTTGAGGGTGTTGCACCTTCAGAATTTGATGTAATCATCGATTTTTCGTAGTCGTAAGGAGGTTGCCATCAGGTTTTTACTCTAGTGTGACTGAGCCATTAGATTCATAGCAGGTCTCACTTCTCAGTACAGAAACATGACCCGTTTATGTATCTACAAACTTTTGGACATTAATTTGTATAAGACCATTAAATTACACAAGTCATATATTACTCTGCACTACTCTGTATTTTCCAGGGTCTGGTTTTCAATGTGAACTGTGTATCATTGTTTTTTTTTTACATTGCAGTGACTAGGGTTCGTTCGCAAGGCTTCGTCTCAGTATCTTTTCACATCATGACTAAAGACATGAAGAAAATGGGTTACGACACAGGACCATCAGGCCCACCAAACTCACAGTCTGGCACATCTGGCTGGTCAGCAGAGGAACAACCGTACAACATGTAATCACGAGACTGCAGGAAATTTGGGACAAATAACACATCTCCTTGTTACTACTACATGCTGAGCCCCTGGTGTCCTGGAAGGCGATGTTCTCTGCACAGCAGCTTCCTCCCAACGACAATGCTGTGTTGCAAATGCAACAGTCACAACAATGTGTGCGTCTGGAAATATTGTCTAGAGATGAAATTATTGGAATGCAATGGCTTCAGATATACATTTTGTATCATTTTGAATTTTTCACTTTTCTAAAATAAACAAACTTCACCTTGTGCTAAGCACCGATCACTGCAGTTGTTACATAGAAAACACATTCTCTGCCTAAAAACAACATGCAAGGAGACACACCAGAGTTGACAGAGCTGAAGTGATACACAGTTTATTTTGAACCAGTTGCAGCTACAGTTGTCCTCATCCAACAGGGTGCGGCCTGCTGCGTTCATTTGTTTAGATGCCGTTAAAATACCACAATGACTTTTCCTACAAAAACCCATTACACAGAATAATAAGGTATACAGAAGAACAGTATGTTACAATAGTACAAATGATAAATTATATTATACAGTTATAATGCCAACGGGTTGAGCACATATCCAATAAAAAAAGCAGCCTGCTCCCAGTACTATGAGAAAGGTAAATAGACATGAAAAAAAAAATGAATAAAGGAGGCTGTTTATGTATATAAAGACAGACTTGGTCAGTTAGTCCTCTTGATAAAAGCATAGTGAATACATAACGCAGAGGAGCTCGCTACACACAGGCCACATTTTCACTGCACCATAGCCACGACTGTGAAACTGCTTCCAGGGATCAAGAAGAAGTGTCCGACTGTTTCGGAGTGACCGTTACTGTGAGGCCTTTGTCCTCTTTTCAATGCATCTATAAACTTTTCTGCAATCACTGGAGTAAAGTTTAAGGTCAGGCCAGCAGTGAAATAAAGGCCGGTGAGAAGGTGACACATCTTAGCTTAGAATATCATAGTAGCATTTCCACAAACAAGACTTAATGAGCAAATTTTATTCTGCAAAAACGCACCAAGCGTTAAGTCTGTTTTTTTTTTAAATCACTTTCACTTTTCCTTCTTTAATTTTTGCATATATTGAGTTGAGATTTTTTTTGTTTTAAAAAATTGTAAAATGTTTGCTGGTCTGCAGGTGTTGCATCCATTCATTCACGACCCCAAACATTAAAAAACAAAAACCACCACCACCACCTTCATGAAAAGCACATGCACACACGTATAGTCGGAGCTGCCCCTCCTTTTGCCTGAGAGAAATGAAGGTCTGCGTTAAGTGGGCTTTTCCACGGTCCTGCAGTGTAGCTATCATACCACGGCAGACCATGAGGGGGTGCCAATCCACATCAAAAGAAAAGGAAGAAAAACAAGCTTTCCACAGTAACATTGGCAGTTATAGAGAATGAACTGAAGAGACTATTCTGAATTGAAGAAACAAAGGGTCTGTACACCAGGTGCAATTCATCCGTGGATGAATGTCATCAACCCACCTCTCACAACCAAAAATAAAACAAGACACTCACCTCGCTGTCAGTAAATGTGCTGATGTTCAGCCAACAGTAACACTTTCTTACACAAACTCTGAAAAAAATGTAAAACCGCTCTGAAATATAAAACATTTTAACAATGGAGTCTCTGATATCATGAGCATCGATGACCAGAAAGAGAATTTTTTTTTTAAAAATGTCAGTAAGCGGTGACCCTACTACGGCATCCTCAGATATCACAGTCGCTATGACTTTGGTAACAGTTGTGCTTCTAAGAGAAGAGAATTACATAGCCTACCCATAGGGTGAAACAACCTAGAGTAACAGAAACAAAACCGACAAAAGAGAAAATAAAGATGACACAGCTCCAAAGGTCTGATAGGCTTGGCTATGAACTTACACCTAACACAGAAATAACAAAAAAAAGTAACCGACAAGAAAACAACTGCACGTTTACGCGACATGACTCGCTGCTGTTAGCTGTGGGATTCCCTGTGCTATCAATAGATTGATCCTGGAACAACCCCATTTGAGAATGTGTGTGTGTGAGTGAGAGCGAGAGAGTGTGTGTGTGTATCCACTAGATAATGTAATCTTGTAGATAGATTAGCCACATCAAGTTCAGTCGGAGAGAAACTCTTGCCACAACTCCAAGTGTATGATGTACCCTTTAAAACATGTTTTTTAAATTTAAAAAAAAAAAAATCCTTGATATTCGGTTGCGCGCACACACACACACACACACGCTCTTAAGGCTGCTGATGCCTAAGTTGCTCCTTGTTTTGAGTTCAGAGACTTCTAAGTCAGTTTCCACTTATCAGATTGAAAACATGCTCTTGGAAGCTAACTGTATTTTTCCTGCAAACACACACACACACACACTTTCCCTTTGACCCTAGAAACAAGCTTAAAAAAAAAAAACTCCCATGATGCCTCACTGCATCCTTATATTCAGATAGCAAAAATACTGATGCCACCCCACAGTTAATGTCTTTTCACTACAAACACTTGGGGGACACCTCAACATGTAGCAGTTAGTATCTGAGCAATAACAGTACACTTGCATGTGAGCACACACGCACGCGCACACACACCAAAAAAAAAAAATGTTATATCCCCTCTGCGGATTGTTCATTGTTATTCCTGTGAACCACTGAGGTCAAAGTTCATGTGCAGGGTCCAAAAAAAAAGTCCAAGGTTAGGGAGAAGTGACCAGATGAAAGTTGTGATCAAGTGGCACTGAGAGCCGAGGCAGTGTGTGCGTGCACCTGTGTGTGTGTGTTGACTCAGCTGTTTTAGTGGCTGGACTTCCTCCCTAAGGTGTAACGGTGAGCCCAACAGTCGCAGAAAGAAAGAAATAAAAATAAAAGCAAAAAATTGTGCAAAATTCCTGCTTTATAAACACACACATACACGCAGAGTATAAACACATCTGACCATCTCTCATCTTTACTCCAGTGAGTGGAAGTAGACTCACTGGAAAATACACAGTGTAGAAGTACTGAGATGTGCACTCACACACAAACACACACACACCAGCTGACAGGGCTTATAAAAGATTAGCTCTAGTGAAGAGATAAGATCCTGGCATTAGTACAGTCAGACTCTCCTGTCACTCCACCACAGAAGAGGAGAGGAACAGTCCTAAAGGGAAGAAATATGGGAGAAGTGAATGAGAGAAGGACAGGGAGGAGAGACTGGATCCAAGTCCTTCCTCAATGGAAAATCTGTAAACACCAATGCTACTCTTAAAATCTGTGGACAGATGCAAACTCTTTGTGGTCATCAACAGTATCATTATAGATCAGTATGGAACACACAACTAGGCAGCTTGTAGAACAGAAAGAAAGAGAGAAAAAAAGGAATCGGGGAGTGTGGTAAGGTAGGAGAAGGCCAGGCTGGGATCTGGCTTGGAGTCGGTTATAAATGGATAATGGGGATAAGACATCTTGTTCATTTTGAAGCTTCTTGAGGGGCTAAAATTGAAGAGAAAGGAAGGGTTACTCCAAAGTGTCCCTCCCCATCATCCTTTCACAAAAGGAAAGGGTTGGTGGTTCCGGTGTTCTGCGTCCCGGCCTGGGGGGGCATGCTCATCAGTGGCTGGGGCATGGACATGGAGGCTGGAATCCCCGCGCTCATCCCTGTGCTCGTTCCCATCCCTCCCACAGCACCCATTCCAGGCATTGAGTGGCCCATGGGGGCCATACCTGCCAGGGGGACCATGGCAATGGGCTGAGCAGGCAGGGAGGAGAGGTTCATGGGCTCTGCCACGTTGCCAAAACCAGAGGGCATCGGGCTGACGCGCATCTGGTTGAGGGTGGGAGGAGCTGGCTGGCTGACTTGGAAGGGGTTGGCCAGCACTGGAGCAGAGCCACCTGAATAAAGTGGGGGGGGGGGGGAACATTACTAATATATTATGATGAACTTAGTTGCTAAATGGACATGCACTTTATATATAGCACTCAGAACAGGCTAAAATACTTCAGATTCAACTGATTTATCGCCTTTAAATGCAAACATTTATTTAAAAAGCAGTTTTTCTAAGTGCCCCCGAAACACACAAAAATAAGATTCTTAGAATGCAAATAACACAGTCTATAATTCTAGTACACAGAAAATATTAGATTTCACCATTATCATACATTCTCTTCGTTTTCCCACCTGTTGAAGCCAAGAATGGGTTGACAACTGGTGCAGGCTGGGCAGGTTTGGTGACCAGAGAGTCTAGATTGACCAGGACAGCATTGGGACCCAGGAAGGACTCGGGAGTCTTTCTAGTTGGGTTTGTGATGACAGAAGTAGATGTTGAGGTGGGAAGGGGATCAAAGAGGTCCAGACTGCCACTGCTTGCCAGGCTGACTTGGGAAGGGACAGAAGATGCAATGCCCAAATCACCTGAAGAATGAGAGTAGTAGTCGTGTTTTACAGGTGGAATGGCCCGCCCGCTCGCTCTTTGAGTGAGCATTACGCATTTCTTATCTAATCCTACCAAGTAGGTCAATTAATTGTGGGCATCTGTGATAGTTAAGTGATACTTTTTGAGTAAAAAAATACTTTAAAAAATTAAAAATTAAAAAAAATTAAAAAACGATGTTCATTTGGATTCCTGAGAGTCGCCAACCTACTAGTGATCATCTGAACACGAGGAACCAGATTCAGATATACAGTAAAATGAAACTGAGTTGATGCAATAAAATGATCAAAAGATGCTATTATGAGAGGACATCAGAGGCAGACAGCCTGGCTGTTTGTTGTAGCAGCAGACAGACAGCAGTGCAGACATTCACTAATGCACTCAAGCCCAGCTTGCCAGCAACAGCTCACGCGCACACACGGAAATGTCAAAGATGAAAACTGCTGCCACAAAATAAATGAAATGTAGCAGATCTAAGAAATTCCCACGATAAGATGAGACAGACCAACAACACCCCATATATCTTGCAGATTTCAGCTGGAGCTGATTCAAGCGATAAAACTTGTACTATCCACTCTGCAGAAAGCTGCTTCACTTTAGCATTTTTCTCACCTTCCCCTTCACTGTATTAGTGTAGAATTTGGATTTAGATTCCCAAGTCAAGATTTGAAAAGAATCCCACCTTATCTGAGAGTTTCCTTAAACTGGGTCTGATAATATATTTAACCATCTACACTCAAAAGCTGTCCCCAGATTACACCACAGTCATATGAGACCATACTGGAGCAAACAGCTGCCCCACCACCACCACCATTTGACATAATTACTGCCGACTTTGACTGCAGTTTTTAGTGATCAGCATAAAAACATGACTTTAGTGGTTCCAATGCTGTCTTTGCTCCAGTCTGGTGATACTGACATACAAACACAAGACATGTGTGTGTCTGTCACCTGCAGAAACATCGCATCTGCACAGACAGACGAAGAAAAACAACACAGACTCCGTGTCATTAGAGAGACAAAGACAGGGTGAGTACCAGTGGGGACAGAGGAGGAAGAGCGCAGGCTGTCAAACTCTGAGAAGTCTTCTTTGGACGTACCATTGGATGCGTTCAACAGGTCAAAGCTACCTGAAAGGAGAAATGCATACACAAATGCACAGAGACGAGAATACACAGAGTAGACAAAGGTCACAAACAGACAGCAGATACGTAAAAAGACAAATGGAAGTAGACAATACAAGTATGAATGACTGAATACTTTGGTTAAAGAGACAATAAGAACACATATGTTTATTGTGTACTATTTGCCCTGTTGTGAATATATGTCTTCAAGTTGACTGCATGTCCTTTAAAAACTGGCTAAATGAGACCATATAATACTTCCCCAACTCAAATTTATCATTCACTAAGTGGCATCATGCACCCACCTAGGTAGTTGGCTGTGTTTGGTGAATGTAATGACTGCTGTAGAAAAACAAAAGCTTTTTCCTAATGGTCACCTGTGTTGGAAGGTTTGGGACGGGCAGCTGCAGAACTCCATGGATCAGAAGCAGGAGTGGAGTTGGGCGCCCAGGGATCACTGCTCTTTATGGGTGGAACAGAAGCAGGAGTGCCCCATGGGTCCACTGAAGCTGCTGGCTTAGGGGCAGATCCTGGGGACAGAGTGAGAGATTCAGAGTGAGGGATAGAGCGTAAATAAGAGAGGGTGGATTAATTTTAATGTGTTGGCCCATCCATTCAATACATCAGCCAGCAGGCAACCTATCCTTTATAACCCCACTGAAGTAACAACTGCTCTGTATTGTTAACGTTACTTCAAGCACATGTAAACACTGGATTGCTGCATAGAATCCAGATTGAACGGTAAACAAAAACAGATAACAGAAAATAAAACAGATAAAACACGGTAAGCTAAAACTACTCGTGTTATTTCCTAATAGATCCCTTAAATTTTACTATTAGGTACATTTTACAGAAAACTAGGATTGCGAGGGACCATGTCTTCATTTAGGACGCTAAAAAATGGGTGTTATAATAACCTAAAATTCTCATGTGCGATTCCATTGCAACAGAAACTATTGGGCCCTTCCTTAAACACTTCAACAACTTCTATGGGGGAAACCCTGTAAACCAGAGACTAAGTAACACTGAATTAAATCGAGTAATTACCACAAATGTTCATTTTAGTTTAATCTATCCATATGCAGACTCCCTCTCTCATGGTAACCTCATCGTGAGAGAGGAGCATTGCATATCCTACTCCCCAAGCCTGCTTCCCTCCCTTCACAGTATCTTCCTCTAACGCTCCCTCCTCCTACTCTCAGTGCAATAATGCTGCTGGGCCAGTGGAGCAGCATTCCTATGTAACAATGAGTCACAGTCCTACAAGCTGCAGGTGGAAAGCAGACATGCGCGCGCACACACGCACGCACACACGCACGCACACACTCACTCTTCTCAATGACAGTATTTCCCAATGAGACTGTGTATGTGTGTGAATATACCATAAGGATGCCATGGGTCTGCTGATGCAGCGGCAGCTCCAGCCCCGGCCCCCGCACCCCAGGGGTCAGCGCTGGCACCAGGCTCAGGGACATCCATTAGATCCATCAAAGATGACTGTGGCTAAAAAGAGAGTCCGCGGTTAAGAAAATAACGAATGACAGGAGAACAAAGAAAGCACGGAGACAAAAGAGGAAATACACAAATGGGATGACTAAAGATATAGAAGGAACAGATGAAACAGGAAAAGTAGGAAAGACAATCCGTTGGCCATTATCTTCCACAGCACGAGTACTGTTCAAACACAGAAGGTAGTTATGTCATTATGTATTGGGAACAACATGAGCCACTGTCATTCAACTGCATGTCTTCAACACTTTATCTCGTTGTGCCCTCAAACTCCAGCCAAGAGGTTATTCAGGCAGAATAATGACAAGTAAACTCTGCAGTCTGCTGCCAGTTTGTGGCTTCATTACTGCTACTGAAGGAGCAGACAGGGTCAGGCAGGAAAAGGGGATCGGGAGAGACAAGACTATTTCAGGAGCAATAATGGAATAACTGAGTCACTGCAGTCACCACGCTTATGTGCTTTTTACCTCTTTTTTCTTCTTGGCAACTTTTGCAGAGCCTGGACCTTCTTTCTTACTCTCCTCCAAGGCCATTTGTAGTCTCAGGTCGTCCCCTCGGCGTATGCGCTCCTCCTAAATACACACACACACAGTGTAACTGATCTCATTCTTCTCAGCATGACATTTTCATAGTGGTGCTCAATTAAAGATACTTTTTGTATTGCTAATTTACTGGAAAATAATTATAATCATCATGCAAAATAATCATTAATTGGTGCCAAATTTCAGTATGTTTACTAGAAATAAGCACAGAATGAGAAAAAAAAATGACAAACATGGACTCGTGTGTGTGTGTGTACCTGCTCTGCAGCCTCTCTGCTCATGGCCAGGGCAAGTTGCAGCTGGAGCTCTTCCTCTCCGCTGGTCTGAGGTCTGGCCTGTTCCAGTTCTGAACCGGCGTTAGGCGACGTGGCTAACCAGCAAATTCAGAATGTATGTTAATATTATTTCCACATGGGAAGACACTACTGCTACATATAATGTCACTGACCAGCTTTCAACATTCACTATTTTAGACTGCTGTTACAATAAATGCAATCACACACTGTCCAATAGTAATACACATTTCATTTACCATTTTATTAGCCTGACTAGAAAGTACAGCGTGTGCGTGTGCGTGTGTGTGTGCGTGTGATCATGGGTCTTCAATGAGCCTGTGAGGGATGATAGGTCCGTTCAGCTTATTGGATTAAGTCAGGCCATGTGGCATCACACAACACGCAGACATTGCACGTGGCAAACACACACACACACACACGCCAGCTGGCTAGAACAAAAACACTAAAAACAGCATAAAAAGACACTCGTTACAGTAGCCTACGTTGTCTTCTTCAATTGACATGAAAGTGTGACTCCACCTGAGCGTGGAAACAGAAACTTGTTGTTTCCATGGGAACCACCACACTGTCTATCATCATTTTTGACTTTTCTTGCCGTGTCATTCTTTTGACTTTATTTCTCTGTGAATCTTGTGGGTGTGCAAAGAATATGCGTACGGTAACCTGGATGTTCTGCTTAACATACGATTTTCTACATGATGATTCATACGCAATAATGTTTCCTCCATTATGAACAATGCATTTAAAAAAAAAAAAAAAATCTGTAAATTCTGCTGTTGAACCTTAAGGCCAAAAAAAACAAAACAAAAAAAGAACACGAGTGACACAAATATGATGTGTGGAAAAACTAAAGCTTAGTTTCACCCTCTGACACAACTAACTTTGAAACTTCACACTTTGACTAACATCCTCCTACTCTGTGAAGACATTTGTGTTAATACACATCACATCAGCAAGTTATCTATAAAAGTACACAGTCAATTTACCGCATCAAATGTTTCCATTATGAGAAGATGGCAAAAACACAGACATCTCCTTTATAATAAAAAGACCCAGCCTTCTCTGAAATGGCTGAAGAAACCTGATCGCCAACAGTATGAAAACAGATAAAGCTCATTAAGCTTAAGCAATGCTCTGTTGACTGGAAGTCACAGAAGCCTCATTTATGCATTACTAATAAAAAAGGACCAACAGCAACATTTAGTAGTGCCCACTGTGAAGTCAGGAAGCTTAAAAAAATAATCCAATGAACAGTTGCAAACTTTGAATGGTTTCATTCAAATGGGCTACCAAAAGTCAACAAAGCCACAAGCATTTGCAAATCTTATATGCAATAAATGACCATAACAGCCGGTAACAAGATCCTGTCGACAAACTGCAGATTTTCTCTGCGTACTCTACCTTTAGTTAGGGCAGGACAGTCATGGTTTCAGGTTGAAAATTTTGCCAAAGAACAATCGACAAATCCCTGTGGAAAGACTGCAGCTATAAAGACTCAGAGAAAGGGGTGCAAACTGATAAAATACAAGCGAAAAATCTAAAATCACAACCCTATGAATTTTATACTCTGAGGCACATCCCAGTGCACAAATGCTTACGGCTGTCCCACTGTCAAAGTCTGGAGAGTCTGTGAGCGCTCAAATTGGGATTACCGAGATGCAGTAAACAACAGCACATCATCATTCGTGCAGTTAGGTACTTGTTTTCAGGCCGTCTCAGCTGCTTTGGTCTTTTGATGTAATCCCCTCAAGATAGTCCTTCATGACTTTGTATGTCTTGGGTCAATGTTAATTTGCAGAAAGAATGCAGGACTCCAGCACAGCACTGTACATATTCTTAATAATTAACTGCAACCAGATTTGTCTCCATATTTCTCATTTTGTTCCCTTTCTTGCTCCTCATTGAACCCATGTCCCTGCTGCCCTGTCTCCAGACTGAATCTCCTGGGAAAGTGAGCGGGGTAAAGGTATGTTTGTTTAGCTGGGACTTGAGCCGTGCCTGCCTTAGAACAGCTGTGCAAAGCTAACACAGGTACAGCACAACCACACAGACACAATAATGTCTGATGAATTAGGAAAAAAGCTCAATGTTTTGAAAGCTTTAGCTCTTAAAGAACACAATGTGCAATTTTTCTCTAAAGAGTGCTCAGGCAACCTGTTGACTCGCTTGCATATTTACCATTATGTCATAAACTCACAAACATTATGCATTCCTCTAGCAAAAGAAAATTGTTCTTGTCAGCTGAGAAATTGAAAAAGAACAGTTTTTACACCACTGAGCTGCCACAAAACAGAAAGACAAATAAACAAAAACTGAGAGCCAACTGAAACATACCAGCTCCTTACCCACCACTGTGGGAATGAACCATATATGGATAATTAAATGTTCTGGCACAGGTTACAGACAACCCTTTGCCTGCTAGCAGAAAACATTTCAACTTTCTTCTTTTCCTCTGCCTCTTATCGTTTCTTTTTAAAAAGGTATATGATTTCTTATCTTGGCATCTCCACACCATCTAACTGTGTTAAGGCTGCACCATGCAGTTTCAGCTATGAAGAAAGGGGAACTGGTTTTTGGGCTGAAATATGGGTGGCTGTAGCTCAGGAGGTAGAGGGGGGTCATCTACTAATAGGAAACTGGCTGCTCCAGTATCTTGCCAAAGTGTCCTTGGGCAAGCTCAGTATCTTGCCCAAGGATACTTTGGCAAGTTGCTCTCTGAAATGTTCAAAGTGTAAATGTGTGTAAAAGATTAGAAAGCATGTGGGCATAGAAAAAAAAGTGATCGTATTAATCGGTGTGAATGGGTGACTTTACTCAAGTGTGAGAACCATGAACAGCTGCCATTCTTGCAGATGCCGCCTCCTGTCATTCAAGGCCTCGTTTACACGAGAACATTTTAGGTGAAAACAAATTTTGTTGTGTTTTGGCCTGTCGTTTACACAACAACACCATTTCGAGTCCCTGACGCTCTCTGCAAGTAGACAGGCAGTCTGAAGCTGCCCACACTGATCCACATTAGACTGCTGCCTCTGCGAAGCACATAACTGGCAAAAGAAAAAATAAATTAATGGACGGATGGATGGAGTGTTTGACTTGTCTGAGCCACTAAAATGAAACTTGGCTATATGTGGCCCATGAGGTAAAATCAGTATTACACTGCTGATAATAAATAATAAAGTTTCTGTAAAACCTGTCCAGTCATTTTTAAAATAAAATGTTTAGAGTGTATATTTTTAGATTATTTCTTCATAGACTTTACCAGCAGAAATGCTGGAAATAAAGCCAGGCACTGGTGGAGTGTGCACTATTCAAGTGCATAAGAAACAGCCACAGAAGATAAGTGATGAAATTAAATGCTGCTCCTGTATTTGCACTTTGATGTTCACCTGAAAAGACTGGCAATCCTGAAGCCAAATCACCTTATGAAATCAGCAATTTTATATATATATATATATATATATATATATATATATATTAATTAATGGCCAGGATAAAGCAAATCTTGGGCAGTTTCAGCTGCTTTGGACACTGGGGGCCGGGTTAACACCTAGTCTCACATGGCCATTTATTCACACTCTGTCTGGACAACAATACTCGGAAAGTTCGACTGGAATCCCAAAAATCTCCCCTAGCAACTCCCACAGCCTAACTCCTATTGGCCAGACCCTCCATCAGTTTTCACACTGATGACTCAGCTCCTGAAGCTTCCGCCTCTGAGCCATGCACTCAAACATAATGTACACACAGGAATGTGGGCCATAAATGAGGGCTGAGTGTACACTCCATCGGGATGCTACACAAAATCTGTGCAGCCTGAAATCACATGCATGGCAACAAACACATACCCACAGTCATCCTGCTGTGTACAAAGAACTGGGGGTCAGAGTGTGAAAGGAAAAGAGAGTGACTGGTCCAGTTTAGAAAATCCAGGGAAATGATTACTGATCAACAAAAGATGTTGCCATGTATGAACAATTCTGCATTTTATTTACTCTACATCAAGGAACGAATGAGGTATTATTTCCTGCTTTGACAAGAGTTCTAAGATATTATAAAACTGACCCTTAGTGGTCTCCATGTCCTCTGCTACACTGTCATGCAGCCTCTAGAGAAACGAGTGCATCACTATAAAGGGGAGCAGATTCCTTTACCATGTGGATAAGATGATTGTGGGG
>JASGAU010341623.1:0-11468 GCA_030220045.1 Australoheros facetus
TCTTACATGGTTTAGTGCTGTGAATCCACCGCTACCCCAAAAAAGTCTGCTGCTCGATTTCATCCTGGTAGTAAAAATATTTTAGAGGTAGTAAAAAAGGGTAGTAAAAGGTAGTAAATTTAACTCTAGGATTCCTGTATAAACCCTGTTAATTAACAGGAGAACAAGTTTAAAAGATAAGATGACCTATACTTTATTTATCCCAAAACTTGGGAAATTCGTGTGTTAGAGGAGCCAAAAACATCAGCCGTTTATCTAGAAAACTACTTTTGGTAGGTCCTTCAAATTTAGAGGTCTGTAGGAACCACAGTTTGACAGGTAGGGGACTGATCTATCACGTACACACCACACAATATGCTTTAAAATGGTCCAAATCAGGTGCTTTCCCACCCATTAAGGCTTGAAAACAATTTTCATCCAACTTCAGTGTAGGGACTCAGAGACTTCAAGCATCCATCGTTCTGTGTTAATAGTTTATATCCATAGAGCCATAGTACCAAGTATTTACCCTAAAAAATGAAGGACCTAGTTCAAGTAGTTTTCTATAAAATAGACCCCCAAACAAGATCCTAGAAAAATCACCCCTACCTTCATCCCTTGAAATACTTTTTGAGAAACTTAATAACAGTAGGCATCTGAAATAGTCTAAAATTCCTGTTAATAAGAGCTGGGTATTTTTCCCCTGGAATTTTTTTCTTCAGATGGTCAGATGGGAGTCATTTGATGTACTGATATGAATGACCCAGAAACCAGGAGCTCAATAAAATTGAAAAATTCAATTAGCAAAAGTAAAAAATGAAACGCTTTGTAAAAAGTTGAATATAAAGCCATAACTTTGCTCTGTTTAAAGGCCACGTGTTTGATGTCAGGTGGGTTGGACTGCTGGAGTTATTCCATAAAAATCTGCCATTCTTTTAGTGCATAGAGATAAAAGTTAACATTGTTTTGATATGCAGATTTTTGGGGCTAAACAACAATGTTGTTTTATTGTTTATGTTCCAAACAAGTTTTTGGGATCTAGGAGTGCTTTTAATTTTTCATACATATTCAGTTTGTGCAGGAATAGCAGCACAGTTTATCGGGGAATGTATGATGCGGCTAATCCAGTGGGCTGCATTGGAGCCTTTGGCAGGCCAGTTCTGGCCCTCTCACCTTTTGTTTGACACCTTTACTCTGAGACAAAGCGAAGGAGAAGTTCAGTCTCTGAAAATATTAAATATGTAGACATTTTCCTACTGATATTGCATGATTTAATACCCCATAGCCTTTGTTTACTGTGAAAAAAAAGGCTGTTTCCTGGTGCTTGCCCTTGCCCGTTCATTATTAATCTATTACTCATTCTCTGTAGTCCAGAGAAAAACAGTCTATTTTCCACACTTTGGACTCTTAAATCAAACATTTTCTGCCCACTTTGACATATTCTTGACCACGAATGTGACCTTCGGCTAATGATTTGTCACCTGCCACAGACAACACGAGCAGCATTTAGCTGCTCGGTCACAACAGCAGTGGAATTTTAACAGCCGAGCCGCTGAAGGCTTATACATTAACCTTCCTGCCTCAGACATTTCCCTGTCTTCTTGGTGCCTGTTTACCAATCAGGCAGTGTGCCGTCTGACCCGTCTCCCCACATCCTGTCCGACATCGTGAGGAAGTTGAAGCCTTTTACTGCTGGACTTTACTGTAAAACAGCAGCCTGATCTCCTGTTCATCGATGTCTGAATCATCACAGCCAGCGATCCATTTTACAGCCGAGGGAGGGAGTTTGGTTTATTTGAGTCTGGTCACTTGCTGACTACAGAAACGTGCACGGCACAAACGCGTCGCATACCTCCCGGCCGCTGCTTTACGTTCACCGGCAGCTTCATTATGTGTTTGCATGTATGAGCGGCATGTTGACCTTTTGTTGTTCCCGTGTGGCGGATGAATGGCCGCGCTGATAACCGGGCATTTATAACTGACCGAGAGAGCTGTTCATTGTCACTGCTGACGTCTAAATAACATCCAGTCCTTCTGAAATACATGCAGATAACTGCATCCGTCTGCACAGCCCCTGGTTTGAATAGGCTCTGCTGTTCAAAATATTTGAATACATCCTGGGGAGGTGAACGCTGGATTCTGAATGAGCAGTGAGGTTTAGAGAAGGAAAAATATAACTTTATGATCCGATTAAACATAGCTCTACCGACACGATTTCCATTTATTTGCTTGTATTCTTTATATACAGTTCATACATCCAAATCAGTTTCTTTTACTGATGTCTCTGGCTACTAATTTACTAGTCATTCAAACAGGAGAAAACAATGAGACTTATTGACTAGTTTAAAAGTACTCAAACACTTAAAAAAGCAGTCTGAATTGAGCCCAGTGTAGCAGACCAAGTCCCTTGAATGCATGCCTGATGTCAGATTAGTTAGTGTGGATAACCTTAGCGGTGCTACCAGAAGCATGCTAACATCTGCACGCCTGTGAAGAGTGATTATCTTAGTTCACTGTGACAGAGCCATCATACAACAGTCCCACATTAAAGTACCGAGGAACTGCCTTTTTAGCAAAGCTGTTATCTGTCTGATTTTATAACTTTGCTTGTTTACATCATCCCAGAGAGCGAGAGGCTGTGCCGGCATCTTTCAGGGCTGAAGTCCCGGCTAGTATCGGGTGGCGTCACACATCAACAGTTCAGTGGTGTACATTAAATGTTAAAGTAGTTTAACCCTGTGAGGTCTGAGGGATTTATGTTTCTGCTTTATATCTACCCTGTAGGTATGTCGTAGCTGCAAACCCTTCTGAAACCCGATGCTGTAACTTACTTTCGTGAAGTAAGTTACAGCATCGTGCCAACACAGCCCGCAGTGACAATTGGTCCATTCAGTAACATTGTTTCTTACTACTCATTTCTGGCTGCTTCTTCTGCCCCCACTTTTTGAATCATTTGGAAGAGAACAGATGAAGTCGAAGAGGGAAATCACACCGTCAGCGCAAACAGACGCACCATGAGCAAGTATAAATGCTGGCAGTGAGCTACGTGGTGTCATCCACTAAAGTAGGCCACAACTACTTCTGTAGATTCACCACTGAAGTATAAATTAACCTTAAGTCTCCTGTGTTTAGGAGAAAAGCACTAAGGAATTTGGGGAAATTTGGGAATAGTTTTTAATGTGTCTGTTTTACAAAAACTTTTTTTTTGTTCCCTGACATGGGAGAACAATTTAGGGGGAAATGAATCTGATAGGTTAGGGTCATCACTGTTGATGGCCTAGACCTCCCAGTCATGGATTAAGCATGGTCCTAGACTAAAAGGAAAAAGTCAATGAAGACCACAATAGGAAAAAGTATTTAGTCCAGGATTAGACATAATCCCTGTACGGGAAACTGGGCCCACAGGTTTAACCGACCAGTATGTTAGGTGCTGACTGGCGAGCAGAAATGCTTAAACATCTGGTCGTCTGGTCGTGCACATCCCTAATTTCATTACCAAACTGTTTACACCAGGTAAAACCACCATGTTACACATTATATTAACACTCACCTGCAGCCCAGTTTAATCTTACGATAAGTTAATGATCACTGCATTGGTTGTTGTGTCCTCCACCTGTGACATTACCACAGCCTAGTGAGTTAATACTGGCACTCGTGGCATCCGTGAATGTCGACACATCAGCAATGTCGTCAAACAGGAAGTGGCATCTTCCTCTCTGTAATCACACAGGCTCTTATTTATCACTGAAATGGCAGCAAAAAGTGACACAATCATACACTCATGTCTTTAACTCAGCCGACCATCCTGGGTTACCTGTGAGGGGTGCACAGCAAGCCAAAACGACACCAACGCACAAATATGAGCTGAGGTTTGAGGGGACCGGACCACTAAAGCTGTCATAGCTGCAGATCCTTCTGAAACCCTCAGTAACCTGTTAAAAACTCCAAGTTAATCACTTTCTTTTAGTGTAAAGAAGTATAAGTACATTCTGAAAATATCTCAAACCCTAAGAAATAAGTACACCCCCCCCCCCCAAAATTCAGCCCGGCTAATGTCATAACAAAGAAATCCTGCTGCAGTGAATCAAAGAAACCAATCGGCACAGCTTCTTTGGCCTAACAACCTGGCTTTGGTGGAGTATGACATGCCGTGTACAGTGTTTGTACGAAGGCTGTAAAGCCCACAGTGATTCAGACAGATTCAGATGGCCTGATTCCAACGAGCATTTCAGAGCCCAAAGTTTACGCCCTCCTCTTTGTAATTTTCGCCTTCTGCAGACCCATCCAGTGTGTCACATCGTACACTTTGGTGAGCAGTTTCTTCCCTCTGGGCGACATATCTGTTATCCACAAGGAGGCCGTTTCATGACAAAGATAGAAAGAGAAAGTAAAAGCCAGAACTGTGCCTTAAGAGATTTTCAAAGATAAACAAGACAGAAAAACTAGACGATGAATGAAAAAGCTGCCACAGTGGGATCGAACTGAGCATCTTTTGCTTGTTAGGCGAATGTGTAAACCACTATTCTTTAAATAAAATATGTGGAGTATATAAATCATATATAAACTTGTGTTTAAGGATGTGGAATATACACCATGGGGTGGTGTGGTGTTTGTGCAGGATAAGAGGAAAAATGTGTATCAGTGTATTGCATGAGGTCTCTAAATGTGCTACGCTGCAGTTTTACCAGGTTCTAAATGGGTCTTTAGGGGTGTGCAGCAAACACAACAATCTCCTTTAATCATTCACTCATTAAGGGCACATTAACCTGATGTGATTGAGCCAGTTTAATTTGACTTTAGGGCTGATACTGTAGCAGTAAAATAACTGTGTGATATGTTTCTAGTATTAAAAATGTGTGTTCACCAGAAAAATCTCCAGAGGATTAGTGTCCTAACCTCTCCTCCACCGCAGCACTGACTGTTAACTTGAACTTTGAGTGGATTTCCAGTTTTAATCTGCCATGTGAAAAGTCTTAGAGTTAACACGGAGGCCTGAAAACGCTGAAAATGGTTCAAATATCTGAAAATATGAGTGTTAAATGGAGCTTTTTGTTTGGCTTCAATGCACATGACACCATACTTTTATGTAGCTTCTCACTGTGCAGTCTGCAGTCGGCTCATATCTTTGTCCTTGTGTTTGTCTCCAGCACCTCTTACAGTGTATGTGTGGCAACAACATGTCTGTGCCGCTGCTCGCCGAGGCCGTGACGGTGTCCGGGATGGAGAAGGAGACCGCAGCGGTGAGTGAAACCGGCAAACCTCACTTTCCTTTATTATCTTGAACTCAAAGGATGAGAATGCAGAGGGCTTTTTGTGGTCTTACAGCTGCCCGGCTCTTGTTTATGGGTTAATGAACTACAGGTTGCCACTTTAACTTCGTTTTGTCGCTAATAGAAAGTCTTTGGATGTATTTTTGGGACCTTTAAATGTCCAGGGGCAGCTGGAGCCTATCCCAGCTGTCATAGGGTGAGAGGCAGAGTACACCCCGGACAGGTCGATGGTCTACGGCAGGGCTAACTCAACACCTATCGCCAATTTAGAATCACCAACCTCACCTAGTCTAAGTCTTTGGACTGTGCGAGTACACAGAAAGAACCCAGATGTGCACAGGAGAACATACAGAAAGCCCCCTGCCAGCCGGTGGATTTGAACCCAGGACCCTCTTGCTGTGAGGTGACAGTGCTAACCACTGCGCCTTTAAATGTAGCAAGTGTAAATCTTATCCTCGAGGTTAAAATTTCAGACTCTTTCAGTCATGATCAGTTAGTGCTGGGCAGTATACTGGATGTGCCATTATACCATAATTTTATAATTTCATGAATTTTTCAGATACCGTTAGACCCGTCTACCAGTCTTCTTCTTTTGGCTGCCTCTGTCTCACCCTATCCCAGCATCCTTCTGTCACACCAACCCTCTGCATGTCCTCCTGCTCTACATCCATGAATCTTCTCTGTGATCTTTCAGTGAAGGAGCACTGTGGAGCGGTTTCAGAGGGGACCTGTATTTACTGAGCACCCTTTTCTCTCATGGTTCTAATCATAGGAATCAAATACATTAATATATAGTAAGGCGTAAATGAGTAATCCACAGCTAACTCTCTTTAAGAGAGCCAAACATCATGAGACACAATAATATTTGAAAGCCTGCTCCTGTGGGTCTTTGTAAAACTACACAAAGACCCACAAAACAGCATTAATCAAAATAATAGTGCCAGAATACAAATTTCCACCCGGCACTACGATCAATACAGAAGAAAGCCTTGATCATCATGATCATTTATGCATGTTAGTCCCATTTAATTGCTCACCTGTAGCAGCACGTGTAACAAGTGTTACAGCACAGTAATCAGGCCCGTTGTGTCGACACTTAGCTGGATCTCACAAAATTAAACGAGTCTCTTATCAAGCTGTTGTTGGATACCGTGGAGGGTTTTGTTAAACACCACGATCAAAGCTGACTGTTCCAGCTCTGAACCCGACACGGAAGAAAAGTGGTTTGATCTCCGCAAAGAGCCAATTCTCTGACTTCCAGCCAACAAACCTCGAGCTGCCAGCTTTCTGAACTGCCATTAGTCCCTTTCATGGTTTCTCTGCAGGGAGTATCGTGTGGAAACTGGCACTTGGAGTTGATCCTGGCAGGAATGTAAGACTGGCACCTGCGTTTCCTCTGCAAACTTGTAGCTGTAGTACTCTGTGCCCAGAAGGCCGATAAATTGTAACGAACATCAAAGAGAGTTTTTTTTGTTGTTTTTTTTTTCATCTGTGAAGTGCAAGATGGAATCAAACATACTGTCCGGCTCACAGGGAGAAACGCTTCTCCCCGCTGTTATCGACCAGTAACGAGAACACACGAGGCCCCTGTGTCTGCGTTTAGAAGGAAATGTTCCCGGTTTATTTATGAAGTCTGCTTTCTCCTTCTGTGCTGCAGGTGATCTTCCTTCATGGGCTGGGAGACTCGGGGTGAGTAACTTTATTACTGTTTTCTGAGAGGTGCAGTTAAGTTCAGACTGTGCCCATAAAAACTTAATAATATTAATATGTTGAAGCTTCCCTTCAAGGTCATCTTCTTGTGTACCTTTGAACTGTTTTCAGCACAGCTGTGGGGTTTTTCGTTATTTTTGTAGATTGCTCTGTTCTTTTCTTTTTTTTTTCTCTCTTCCATTTTTGCATTTTTTTTGCCACAGCGGCTTTCATTGATGGTAGAGGGAGACAGGAAACGGGGGGAAGACACACGAGCAAACTGGCAACAGGCTGGGACTCAAACCTGTGCCGCCCGCACTGCAGCACGTCATATATATGTGGTTGCCTGCTCCACCACTGAGCCACCCGGGCGCCTGCGTGGGACTCCTGTTCTGACCACTTGTATTTTTATATCTTTTGTCAAAACAATGATCTTTTAACATGAAGGGTGAAGTCAGAGGGACTTGACAGATTGGGTGAATATGACAGATTGTGGGCAAAGATCGTGCAAGTGTGGCCAAAACCGCCATCACCCACAGACCAGGTCGTTTCTGCTGTAATGCCTCCCTCCCTCCCTCACACACCTCAAAATGCTTCAGTAAAACTTGGTTCAGTCTGAAACTGGGGGATAAATTTGCAGTGCGTGTCAGTATTAGAGAAAAATGTCTGCAGCAGTCCATGTCCACGACAGATTATAATCTGCGTTAAGGGTGTCCACGCGTCCTACGTTCCTGCAGTTCAGGGTTCTAGCCAGAAACAAAATTCTCAGCCCGGCACAAGGTGACCTCAGCATGGCGCAGCGCCGGGCCAGCAGCCGCTGCCTAAAACCCTGCATCACCTGGGAACACAAACTGTGGGTAGTGACAGAAAGAACGAGATCGCCGATAAAATTACTTTCCTCTTGGGATGAGGAGCCAGTTGAGATGTTTTACGCATCTGACAGGGATGCCTCCTGGGTGACTGGGCGCTGCAGACCCTTCCACTGAAAACTGCTGGGTTGTGACCCAGCTTGTCACCAGCGATGATCCTCCACACGAAAACCGGGTCACTTTAAAAGAGAAGCTGAGGTTTGTGTTGAAGTGGTCAAAAGAGGATTTAAAGGGAGTGATCTAAAAGTTGAGCCAGAGATGGGAGAAGATGAACTGATCGTTACAAACTTTTGGATCACACCTTAAATTTCTCCTGTGGTCCACATAACTTGAGCTGTCGTTCTTGTTTTTTTTTGTCCTAATACATTAGGACTGAGGCTGAATGTAAGGAGAAAATTAACAGGAGATACATATCTACATGTAAAATCATTAAACAGCACAGTAGCAGAGGCTGGTGATGCAGAGCTAATAACAATAATCATTTAAAATCATGCATTTGCATGTTGTTGCTTTTGCACTTGACTTTATTACGATTATTTTATTGGCCTTTAGTAGTGTGTGATTGTGGGCCATATTCATGCGGTTGCATTTCAAAAAGCACCACTTACAACATGATTGACTAATTTAAAAAGTAATTAAATCAGTGCCTGACGGGAGCTCGTCCTCCTCTGTAGTGGAGATGAAGGACGTTCCACTCGTGTTGATCTTTATACATCAGGAGGAAACGTGTTCATCACGCGTTACTTCAGCGTAGAAGTGATTTTCATGCACTGAGTCGTAATGCTTTCGGGTTGGAAGTGCTGCATTTCAGTGGCTTTACTGTAGCTGGTTCAGAAACAAAGAGCTGCTCTCTCTGTTTTCTGTCAGGCATGGGTGGGCGGAGACTTTGACGGGGATCCAGCTGCCTCACGTCAAGTTTATCTGCCCCCACGCGTAAGTCTTTTTTTCTTATGTCACGATTGATGCTTCTGAGACTTTTGTTTGTCAGGTAATGCGTGGATTGACTTTTAAAATAAAATAAAAAAAACTGACATGTAAACAAATAAATGGTCTGTAATGTTTATTTGGGAGCTTTTAAGCCAGAATATTTTCAACCATTCAGTCTTTTTGAGTGACTAAATGTGTAGCTGTCACGTAGCTCCTGGCTGCTGCTGCTGCTGCTGCTGATTTCCTGTCATGTTTTCATTGCCTCTCCTCCGCTGCAGGCCTCCCATTCCCGTTACACTCAACATGAAGTCGATGATGCCCGCGTGGTGAGTTGGCGTGATGAAAGAGGCGGCTTTTTAGCTCAACACTGGATGCCATTGTTTCCCTGGAAACCACAATAGCTTCCCGTATTCCCATTGACAATACTGTGATTGTATCTATTCATTTTCCTCACGCCTGGCTTTACTTGTGTGCAGGTTTGACCTCATGGGCCTCAGCCCCGACTCCCCAGAGGACGAATCTGGAATCAAGAAAGCAGCAGAAAACAGTGAGTTTAATGTGTTTAAATATGAGAGAAGGGCCGCGTCTGTGGGATGATGATAGCAGGGAAGCACGAATACGCTGACATTAAACTGTGATTGGGACGCTTCGAGGCTTCAATCTGCTTTTACATCCCTCTGTTTAATGGTTAGGATCTTGTCATGTATACACCTAGCTCCATGAATAATGGCTCAAACTAAAGAAGACACTTGCACTATTAAATATAATGGATAAGAAATAATTAGTTCACCTGTTACAGTGATTTCCAGCACTACTACAGTACAGTTATATCACTAATAGCTCAATATAATCCTTATTTATCTGATATTGGGCCTTTTAGTTCACTCTGAAACAAGCTGTTTTACCTCCTCCACCTTTCTTCTGCTAATTGTCTTCTGATTGGCTGCCCTTCACAAGCAGAGGGTTTGAGCATCAGGAGGGTGGAGCTTCTGTACTCACAGCTAGAGCTGCACGACCCTATAGGATACCGCCTCTTTATGACATCATTGAAAGCCAAGAGTAGAAAAAAGTGTCTGTATCAGAGCATTTGTTCATCCCAGTTTCAGTACAAAATGTGAAATAGTCTCACACACACACGCACACACTTTTTTTTTTTTTTAATGTGATGATCCCCTTGAACAACGTTTTGAAATTTCCCAAACCTACAGTTTGACTTTAACAGCTGCTTCACGCTGTGATTTGTTGTGTTTGAAGCTCTTAAAAAAAAGTCTTCACATTCCGGCTTTTGTGCGTTCCTGTCAAAAAAAATACAACTTATGTAGCCTGTGATAAAGTATCACCGCTCTGTCTTCGTTCTGCTCAGAGATGATGTAAACACATTTTTCCTTGACTATTCACACGCCAAGTATGGATCCTTTTTTTTTTTTTTAAACCAACTGCTAATGGTGACAGGAAGTCAAACGGAAATTTTTTTGTTGCTGGAAATTTGCCACCTCAGACCTCTTTCTTCTAAGCCGGCCGCCTCTCATTACAAATCTGCTAATGCCGAGCAGTTCACCGTTTGTCTCCACCGACGGGTTTTTCTTCCTTTTTGCAGTCAAGGCCATAATCGAACACGAGGCCAAAAATGGGATCCCTCCAAACCGTATCATACTTGGCGGCTTCTCTCAGGTGGGTGTTTGTGTCTTGTGAATTATATTTACAACATTATATATTCAGGGTAGTGCTTATAAATGCATGTATTAAAGGTTGTCTGCTTCCTGTGTTGCTTTTCAGGGTGGGGCCTTGTCCTTGTATACTGCCTTGACCTGCCAGCACCAGCTGGCTGGCGTTGTGGCCCTCAGCTGCTGGCTTCCACTTCACAGGAGTTTCCCATCGGTACAGTCACAGTTTTACTGCAGAGGAGAAACTTCCTTCTCCTGCTTGCTCCTCTTTTACCGTGTGCTGCTTCC
The DNA here is from genome assembly GCA_030220045.1 of Australoheros facetus. Taxonomy (NCBI): domain Eukaryota; kingdom Metazoa; phylum Chordata; class Actinopteri; order Cichliformes; family Cichlidae; genus Australoheros; species Australoheros facetus. The sequence goes on from JASGAU010341623.1 coordinate 10,687, forward strand.
ATTTCTCTAACAAAGTAGTTCAGCACAATGCAGACACCTGATACCATTTTTAACATGCCTCACTGCTGAAACATTTTGGTAAGAAAGGTCAGAATTAACTTCTGGTTTTGTGTTTTTCCCGCAGGCGTCAAGTGGCAACAAGAACATCCCGATCCTGCAGTGCCACGGCGAGATGGACGTCATGATCCCCGTGCAGTTCGGTGCCATGACAGCAGAAAAACTGAAATGCATAGTCAACCCTCAGATGATCACCTTTAAAACCTTCCCAGGGCTCCCTCACAGCTCCTGTCCTCGGGTACTGCTGTTCACAAACCACACTGATATTTTTTAAGCTCTCTTCACTTTTTCCTAAAGCATAAAAATGATCCTTATCTTATATGATGGAAAGTTGTCTTAAAGGGAGAGCAGCTAAGGTTATTTTGAACTGTAAGTTCTGCAAAGCTGCTAAACTGGTCCAACAATAAAAATGCAGAGCTGTAAATCAGCATTAAACCTGCATTCCAGCCGGAGACACGAATCCCCTCTGGGGTTGCGTCAGGAAGGGCATCCGGCGTAAAGCCTCAGCCAAATTAAACATGTGGAGCTATCTGCTGTGGCGGCCCCTCGTAGCAAAGGAGCAGCTGAAAGTAGCTTTTTTTTTATTTTAAACATTTCATTGACGCTTCTAAACTCAACTCAATTCAATTTTATTTATATAGCGCCAAATCACAACAGTCGCCTCGAGGCGCTTTGTATTGTGGGTAAAGACCCTACAATAATACAGAGAAAACCCAACAGTCAAA
>JASGAU010341625.1:0-19847 GCA_030220045.1 Australoheros facetus
TAGTCTGAGCATTCCCCCTGTCCATTGTCACACTGCAAGCACTGTTAGTGCTTCTGCAAGCTGTGTGCTCTGTCCTGTGCTTTCCCTTTTGTTTATCAATGGTTTTGTATTTTTGGATATTGCTCCTGCCTTGATTTTGGGATTTTTGTGCTGCTGTAACTTTTTAAATTATTAACAACTCCACAACCAACATGTAACACTTTGAGGTTGTAGCAGAATTTCCCCCCCTCTCCAATTTTCGTTTTATCATGCAGAAATCTTGGTAATTCCAAAGGGTTCACACATTTTTCTTATCACAAATCAGGGAATGTATACAGTATGTAATACAGCAAGTTCTGTTCAAAGTGACCATAATTATTCCCTTTTGTATCTCCCTTTATCTCATCCTGGCTGAGATCCAAAAAAAACTTAGGAGCAATAGTTTATATGAGTGTATTATAACGTCAGGAAATGAGCACAAATTATTGTACTTTTCAGCACTGTGGTAACGCCCTACACTTTGTCTATAGTCCTTCCTGTCAAACCCTCTCATCTTGTTTTCCTTACTCATCTTGCCTGTTCAGGTTTATTTTTAAGCATAGGGGTTAAATTTAGCCATGCACCTCTTAATCTCATTTCTCTAGGACGGGCCAGAGGGTAATAAGACCACTGTTCACATGCATGTCCACTCAGCACCATGGTGGTACAAGAACACAACAGCAGGACAGTAAATATATTTTAAGTGAGCACAAGTAATCAAAGGCTGTAAAAAAGGTTGTGTTCGAAACCCTACAGAAGGCATCTACATGTTTGTACAGACATTCACATGCATTTGTATGTCCATGTTTTTGTTGTTCTCATTTTATCACTGTGAGACCATGTTGCATCCCCTGATCAAGCATCTTCCACACAGCTGCAAAATATGGTAAACTAATCAGACAAGTTTAAACTAGTTGTCAGCTGAGACCTTCTTATCACCAAACAGCAAACAGACACAGTGTAGCTTGTGATCATAGTGGTTTAATTAGCAGCTACTGAGACCAAGTTTGCAATATCAACCTAGAAACAGTGTATGAATGATGTGCTGACCACTTGTTTTTGATTCTCCAACTGGGCAAAAGTCAGTTATTGCAGGTCTTTTAAAACTGTAAATGTTTGGGGTCCAACCACTGTGACATTGAGGGCATGTGTTTAAAATATAAATGTCTGACACTGTTTTGTTTGTTAGTTTTTGTTCCCACTGCTAGGCCAGGATCATAAAGAAATCTGTATTTAAAAAGCCTTTTTAGTTTGTAATCACATGCACAACCAGTACATCAGTGTATCCCTAATAAAGCTTACCATTTAAAACATAATCTTTGTGCATCTACAGAGCACAGTTTGTGAACAAGCTCCCATCAGTTACACAACAGATTGTTAGTGGTGTAGAGGCTACTGGGCCAAAAGGCTTGATGGATGGAAAGCAGATGGACCCACGTTGGATTCTGACCACAGTAAACTCACTGCTAATGAACCATATGAGGCGCTTTCTGCCAGCTAACTAGAGTCAGCTGACACCCTGAAGGTAAAACATGAGTACTCATTAAGCAGTAACACATATTCCCACTGTTAAACTGCTTTGTGTTGTTACTTTTTTTAATGATCCTTGTTAGTAGCTTCACCATGCAGTGACATGTTTCCCCAAAGCACCCATCCATCCTGTTTTTAAATTTTCTTTCCTGCAGATGTTCTTCATCAGGTTTTTGTCCCTACCACAGTCTAGATAGATACTTTATTGATGCCACAAGGGAAATTATTATGTTACAGCAGCAAGAAAGTAGTACAATCTACAATAAATAAGCAACAAAGTGAGTAGAAATGCCACAGGCACAGAGTGCAAAACTATACATATACAACAGTGATTAAAACCAAAATAAATAAAATGTATACAGTCCCTATGGCCTTGTGGTCATGAGCTTTGGGTAGTGACCAAAAGAACGAGATCGCAAATACAAGCGGCGGAAATGAGCTTCCTTCGAAGGGTGGCTGGCCTCTCCCTTAGAGATAGGGTGAGGAGTGCAGCCATCCGGGAGGGGCTCCAAGTAGAGATGCTATTCCAGTTGAAGTGGTTCAGGCATCTGACTAGGATGCCTCTTGAGTGAGGTGTTTTAGGCAGGTCCTACTGGGAGGAGGCCACCAGTTTCATTCAGGTGAGATTGAGCATACTGCAACACGTTAAGTAACTGCATCATCCACCCCCAAATGAGGCTGGTAAGCAAACTGAAGTGGGTCCAGAGCCTGTTTCACCTGCATGCTAAACCGGGCCATGTATATTTATACATATATATATACATACAACACAATTATATCAAAAGGCTAACCAATGAGAAATGCATCATTATAGAGGCATGTTTCTTATTTTTCATGGGCTGTGCTAAGATGCTATCAAGAGATGATGAATGTTGCAACAATAAGATCACATTTGGACATTTCCCCTATTAAATGTTGGAGTTTCTCTCTCTCTCTTTTCAGACAAAATTGCATATTTGATTATTTCCTAGAGCCCGGTATGTTGACTACATTAAAGAGGGACTATTACATTTCCTGATATTCTTAATACCACAGTTTAGTCTGGCACACCATGGAATCCTAAGAACTAACTATCTGTTCATGCTAACTTCATATATTTGTTGTATTTGCAGGCCATTGAGCAGAAAGGTGAAACTAGCCTCTGAAAGGAGCAAAGAAATGAGCATTTCTGCTATTGCACATCCTCACCTGCTATGCATTTCTTTTGCTTTTGTAAAAGGACTTTTTCAGTCATAGTGGCAATACTGAGCTCCTGCTTTGTCTCTGAGAGCCTGGGCTCAAGCAGAATATGTATATATTTGTTATATTGCTGTGTGTACATATTGAGATTTTGTGAAATTATTATATTTTTGCCTAAAATAAATAATTACAAACTTGTCAATCTTGTCTACTGTGCATCATAAAATAAACCAAACTGATAAAAGGGCAAATAGAAAACATTTATTATTATTGTATTTTGCACAAAATAAATAATTTTTTAAAAAGTATTAAAAAGTAAAATAGAGCATAAATGCAAGTGTACAGTGTTAGTCAGGCCTACAGTGAACTTTAAAAGGGATCTTCCAGGAACAATTGTAATAAGGTTCCTCCAGCAAACCCTTTTGAATCTTTAGAGCTTCCTCCAGTAACCTTTCCTCTAACCTGAGCAGTTAAAGATTCCTCTAGGAACTCCCAAAGTGAGGAATAACCCCAGAACTCCTTGAGGCTCTCAGAGTTCACAAATGTAGGGGGCTGTCATAAATGCCACATTTTTAAAGGATCACTGGCATGTTTTTTCCCTATAAATAGACTGAATGGCTGATGAAAAGTTTGAAGGCGCCTGTGATACTAATAAAGGTTAGGAACTTGGTTTAAAACATGACTATAATGTAATAATAGTCTCTTTAGGGGTACCAACAAATCTGTTCATAGTATTTTATCATATATGTGTGAAATAAACCACAAATCATTTCTTTTCACAATTGCATTGGTTTACTCTATCACATACTAAAGGAATGCAGGTATAGATTAAATAATTGCTTTTAATTCAATCACTTCTCAGGAGAAATTAAGCATTATTACTATGAGCTGTAAGGGTACCAACAAATATGTCCATGTCTGTACTGTATATCGCTAATGCTCATGTTCTCATTTCTGCTGATACAGTTAAGAGTTCCTTTGATTTAACTGATAATGACTCATCACCGGATGTCGCTGATGACTGTTATTCATTACTTTCATTCATGCACAGATTAGATTGCCACCTGCTGCGTATGCTGAGTGTAAAGCCCTCATTTTCCTCTGAACACAAGCATGTGGCTGCATTCAGTCCATGACAGCAACAGAAGATAGAGATTTATATTCACATATCACTTAACATCCAGAGGTTCAAACATTTAGCTGATGGGTTTATACAAAAAGCAACAACAAACACATATTAAACATCAGTGGAAAGGTGAAGGCGATCAGTAGTTTGTTAAAAGACTCATACACAAGTATCCTCTGGTTTTGTAGAGAATATAGAATAGTAAAGTATAAACATGCAAGCTGATTCAAATTGCAGCTCACAGACGCACTAAGCTGTTAGTTTGTTCTAGTCCTGAGTGTGTGTCTCTGATTTCTTACAATCTTGAGTAACATGAGCACAAAGACTTCTGTGTGTCAGGGTTAGCCAGGTCCTTATAGGGATGTAGATGTAATTTCCCAGATCAAAGTTCAAGACACAGGTGTGTACAGTAACATGAAGATGCTGTGAGACAACATCAATACAGGGGACACAATGGTCTCATTTAGGAAGGTGGCCAATGTTAGAACTGGCTGCTCCTTGTCTCCACATGTAGAGGCTGCACATGTTTGAAGATGAAAACATGGAGTCAGACAGCAGTTGTTTACTCTGTGACCTGTTTCTTGCTTTGGAGCTCAAATTTTTTTCACAACAGAATAAACTGACCTAAATCAGTTACTGTTGAGCTGTTGAATTGAGTGATACACAACTCTTCTTTATCACATATACAGTTTCTATTCACAAGACACTCAGGATGCAGTATACTGTAATTGCATGTGAATGCAATAATATTTCAGAGACAAGACTGCAAATACAGTGGTTGTTATGGTCCCCCTTGTCCTCCAGGTGTGGATCTGCATCTCTGTCTGTCTCTCCTCTGCTGCTCTGTTTCTCTCTATCAAGTGTGTCTGTGTATGATTAACTCTGCTTGCCTCCTCTAAAGTGGGTTTACCCACCCAAATTCCAGCTGGCTCCTCATCTTACTCACCTGCAATGTTTAAGCCTAGCTCTCTTTTTTTCAGTCACTGCTGGGTTGTTGGACTACACTGCAATCTGCTTCCTGAACCAGATGGGGTGTTTAAGGAGTTAGCCTGCCTAACAGCTACCTGCAAGCCCCTGGAGAGCTGAGTGAGGTTTTGGAAATCTGAGCGAGCTGAGAGACTAGGAGCTTTACTTGTGAAATGGATTTGATGGAGATAAACTGATGGATAAACTATCTTGGGAGTTGAGCTGAGGAAATCTAGAAAAATCTAGTCACTTTCCCTGTATAACACTCAGTTTGTTAGATATCCAAATGTATAAATTTACCACCTATCTGTGAATCCTTGCAGATTGCTCCAGTGGAAGAATTTAAACCTGTCTTCTGAGACAGATGTCTTTAAGTTCATTTTGCATTACTGTTGTTTCATTAGTTGCAATAAAAAACTCATATCATTTAACCATTTCAATGCACCAGTTCTGAGTCTCTTGGAAAACCCACACATAACAGCGGTAAAACTCCACCTGGAGCTAAGGATGAACTGATAAGGACTTTTCCTCTACCAGAGGCCTGGGAGCTTGAGGGTCCTCCACAGTATCTCAGCTGTTCCTAGGACTGCGCTCTTCTAGACAGAGATCTCGGATGTCGTTCCTGGAATCTGCTGGAGCTACTCTCCCAGATTGGGGTCACTGCCTGAAGTGTTCCAGTTACTACGAGGACCCCTGTTGCCTTCACCTTCCACATCCTCTCTACCTCTTCTCTCAGCCCTTGGTATTTCTTGAGCTTCTCTTGTTCCTTCTTCTTGATGTTGCCATCACTTGGTGTTTGGGTCTTTTCTTCATTTTTTGTTTTTTATCCACGTACCGTATGCCAAATATTTTAAATGTTAAATAAAGAAATGCTTGTTAAGCAATCCCATAAAATTTTGCATTTTCCAGTAAAAGTCATTTTCAATCATTACAAGTATAAGAAATGCAACATACTCTAATATGCAAAAACCTTTGACCAACACAATTAACACTCATGCTTGATTAAATTGACATATCACATCTGTCCATTTTTAGTTTATTTATTTATTTTTTTGCTGGTGTTGCTTGCATGTTTTGTTGTGTTGTTCCGACTTTACTGTGTTGTTCTACCTGTTTTTGTTTTCATTTACTCTTCTCTATTTGTTCTCATTTATTGCACATGATTACATCAATGTGTATTGCAGCCATTAGTCTGAAACCCTAGCGTCAATAACCGGTGTATGGGGAGCAGCATTGCATTAGTGCAGTTGGATCAATAGTTTCTGGAATACTGCAGAGGAGGCAAGGTAGCCCTGACACTCATGCTAATAATGAGAGAGTGACTTATATATTTTGAGTTTTCATCTTTTTTATAAGTTCAGAGTGACCTCATTCTATATGATGGGATCTTAGAGCCTGACCCCCTTTTTCATTAAGTTGGTTCTGCTTAAGAGGAGTGAGGTGTGTGATATGTAGTAAAGGGAATTAGCACTGTTTTCTATGGCTGCTATATTGAGACACCACTTCTGTTTTTTTCCCCTCTGTCTCGGGATCTCAAGCTCTCTCTGTCAGCTTGTGCTGAATAACTCAGCAGTGGGAGCTGAAAGCCTGATAGTCTTCTGTTATTTCAAGCTGCAAATTATTAGATGCACTGATGCTACAAACTGACACCTGGTTGACCCCATTTGTACACTGATGTGTTGGTATCACATGAAGGCCTTTGGCAGTAGACAAAAAACAAATAACCTGACTAATCACACTAGAGGCATATATCATAGTGCACGCATGAAACCTGCACAGTCCTCATTATGTAAGTGAACTTGGTAAGCTGGTTTAGTTCATACAAACACATTATTCATGCTCTACAAAGCCCTGGAAATAGCCTCGTTACAGAGGACTCGTAAGAGGCTTCAATTCTGTCCAAAACATATGTGGCTGTTCTTCATCAAATCTATTTATGTTTCATTTACACTTTTTATTTGTATTTCTGTAGCTGCTATTGCACATGCAAGCACAGTGTTTGTGCATGTTTGATTTCCAATATGATGAAGCAATGTGTTGCTCCTTAATGACGAATAACAATTCTGAAAAAAATCGGGATATTGTGTAAAATGTAAATTTAAAAAAAAGAATGCAATGATTTGCAATTCTCAAACTCATTTTATTTACAATAGAGCACAGAAAACATAAAATGTGTGAACTGAGAAAACATCAGCATCATAAGAAAAATATTAGCTCATTTTGAATTTGATGGCAGCAACACATCTCAAAAAAGTTGGCATGTGTCATGATTTGCTGTATGAAAATTGGTTATGGTTTTGTGGTCCCAGATGCAGCAACACAGGAGATGGAGGTAAGCACAAGGTGAGCATCTTTAATCAAGGTGCAAAAGAAGGTAAACCCAGAACAAAACAAAAGCCAAAAACCAGGAGTCACTTGAAACTATTACTAAACTGAGAAACACTATTGAACACGTAAAACAATATGGGACAACTTGACCAAGGACAAGGGGAGACTGAGAGAAAATACACAGAAGCGTGATTAGGGGAAGGGGAGCCAGCTGGAGAGAATGAGATTCAGCTGAACTAAATTACAAGGCGAGACAAGGAAGCAAAACTAAAAGCAAAGCATAAGGAACAACAAAATAAAGCAGGAAGTGCAAAAACTAAATGAGGAAAACACAGACCCATGAATGATCTAATAATAGGAGACTTATCACTTATAACTAAGAACAGAGCAAAATACACTAAGTGAGAAAAAAAATTGGACTGGTCCCTTCTGGGATATATCTCCCCAAAAGGAACCAGTCCCATCCAACTCCAATAACCTGCCTCGGAATGACTGTCAGGCATCATAGTGGCTAAGATGAACAGGTACATGACTTAAATACCAGAAATACCAGCTGGTGTTTCTGGCAGAAATACCAGAATTACCAGCTACTGGTAGAAAGAACAGTCACTCAAGACTGTAAGAGCAGACTGACCAACCTGTGCACTGAAGACCTATGACTCAGTGCCTCACACATGGATCCTGGAATGACTAGAACTGTACAAGATCAACTTGACCCTAAAAGACTTCATCAGGAACTCAGTGGGGATGATAACAAAGAGTGGGAAGGTAGTCAGAATGCATTGCACTACCAGAAGGCAACATTGCAGATATTGAGGACACAGGCAAATGGGAACCATGAAGAGGCCCCTAGGAAAGCTGCAACTGGCAAGTACTTGTAAGGCAAGTCCTGAAGAGTCAGCTGAAAGGGAAGAACACGATCCGGGCAATCAACACCTACACCCTGCCAGTCATTAGATACCTTGCTGGGTATCACCCTAAGACTGTATGCTAAGTGGAAGGAAGGAGGCCGAGGACTAGTGAATGTCAGAACCACTATCCTGGATGAAACAACAAAGATCCACGAGTACATCAGGAAGATGGCCACAATGGCCACATGTGCTTAGTGAATACCTCAGGCAGCAGAAACCTGAGAAAGAAGAGGAGCAAGAACAGGAACCATCATGAAAGGACAGGCCCCTGCATGGTGTGTACCACTGGCAGATAGAAGTGGCTGATATCGAAAAACAGAGGCACTAATCATGGCAGCACAGGAACAAGCTCTAAGCACAAGATCAATAGAGGCTGGGGTCTACCACAGCAGGCAGGACCCCAGGTGCAGGCTGTGCAGAGATGCCCCTGAGACAATCCAGCACATAACAAAAGGGTGCAAGATGCCAGCAGGCCGGGCATACGTGGAACACCATAACCAAGTAGCTGGCCTAGTATACAGGAACATCTGTGCCGAATATGACCTGGAAGTTTCAAGGTGTATCAAGGAGTAGTAGTTTCAAGGAGGCCTATCCAATGCCTCCCTGGGTGGTTGCAAATGACTGAGCTAAGATCCTGTGGGACCTCCAGATACAGACGGACAAACTTGTGATGGCTAACCAACTGGGCATAGAAGTGGTGGACAAGCAGAAGAAGAAAGCCGTAGTGATAGATGTAGCAATACCAAGTTATGGCAACATCAAGAGGAAGGAACGCAAGAAGCTCAATAAATACCAAAGGCTCAGAGAGGAGCTAGACAGGATGTCCCCGTGGTGATCGGAACACTCAGGGCAGTGACTCCCAAACTGGGAGAATGGCTTCTGCAGATTCCGGGAATGACATTCAAGATCTCTGTCCAGAAGATATAATGATATAAGGATTCAAAATGCACAAAAAACCTCAAAAACCCTGGGACAAAGCTTCAGGGACCATAACAGCCATACGTAACAGTTAATCCATTGTGTGAGTTTTTTTTAAAAATCTATTTTTCAATTACAGTGTAACTGCACATCAATTTTTAAGCTTTTATTGAACAGGACAGTGGACAGGAAAACACATGCAGGGAGATAGTAATGGTCTGGGGCCATGTCAAACCCAGGGCCCTGAATCCTTTCAGCATAAGTGCTATCTTCTCAACCAAGAAAGCTGCAGTATAACGGCACCCACAGTGAGCCTCCCGACTGATCTGCTGAGGAAGACCTCAGTGTTCTTTCTCAGCAAATCAGAAGGGGGAGAAGCACTAAAGCAGGTATTTGTGGAGGCGCCATAGCAGCAGTTCCTTTTAAACTGAGCATCTGTGTGTTTTTTATGGCCGTGTCTGGCTGTGCTCAGAAGGTAAGCATCCTTATCTTTCTGTGGTGGCACTGAAGGAGTAGTGCAAAAAGCCCATGCTGACATATATGGGGCTGCATATTGCATTGCAGTTATCTGCCACACCATGATTCTACAAAAGCCCAGTTTTGAAAATGTGGTACAGATGAGGTTGGCTAGCTACAAGCTAAGTGCCCATGGCAGAGAAAGCAGGTATTGTTGTGCGCTGCAGCCACCTGTGTGACGTACCGGTGTGAATGGTTAGTGTGGGCTTATATCTGGCAAAACTGATGCTTTGCCAAAGGTTGGGAGATTATGTTCTAGTGGCAGAAAGACATGAAACTTCTGTTCTGTGTTTCTATGGACCCTGGTGAAAGCCAGGATACCAGGGTTGGAAATGCTGCCTCCCTAAAGCTTTGTGAAGCAGGCCACAGTGGGGAATACCTGGTCTCTAATCATGCACTTGTCTGCCAAAGAGTCAACATGTAGGTTCCTTGCTTTAGCAGGCAGGCATATGGCTAGTATACTGATCCAAACACAGCTGGTAAAAGGACCTGAGAGGGAGGGATCTCCTTTCTGGATGAAAGGTGGGCTAGGAAATAGTGTTAGTCCAGCATGGACATTGCTGAGTCAAGCCTTGCAGTGGTGATGAAAGACTGGTTGACTGTGCAAAGTCAGAGGAGACTTGACTTTCTCTTTTTCATGTTACCTGTTGACTGCTTGATCGCTGAAGAAAAATGGGAGCACGTCATAACACTTAGGTGCTTTGTGCTGCAAAGACAGATTTGATTGAGATAATAAAGGACAGGACTTCACTAATGCAAGAAAGAATAAAAACAAGTGCTCTCACATTTAGTTGTCTGAAAATGGAACGTGGAGCAGTTTAAATTTATTGAAATGTAATTAAGTAATAAAATTTATTAAGATTGATTAAATGTATTCTCTTTTTTCCAAGCTCAAGATGCACCCCCTTTTCAATTGTGTCCAATTGTGTTGGCACTCACAAAAGCAAAGAAAATGCCCAAACAACATTTTTCACCAACAATGGCTCTGAGTATGTGGCACGTGAGTTCCAGATGTTCAAAACTTGTGACATCAAGCCTGTCAAGCACATAATTGTTCCATGTGTTACCTATCAAAGCACAGACAGAAAAAAGGACAAGAAAGACTCCAGGGATTGATGTTGGTTGATGGGTATTTTGTGTGCAGGTTTGTGTAGACAGAAAACATATTTAAAGGCACTTTTAAGAATACTTTTTAAATTATATAATGTACAGTAAATTGATGCATAAACCAGCTGTGCAAAACATAAACAAGAAGTGACAACATGAGTGAAGCAGGATGAATGAGGATTCCCAATGACGGATGTCACTGCAGCAGCAAGAGAATCTGCTCTGTTAGCTTTTCAATGCCTGTTCCCAACTGGCTTTGAATTCCTTGCATCTCATTAACTCCATTCTGTTTTTGTCAGTTATCCATAGAGCCAAGAGAAGCTATTACCATTGTAAAGCAACTCGCAGATATAGCACACACAGTACAGGAGTGTCAGGAAAACAAATAAAAGCTTATTTATTGTGGATGTGCTCATATGTCACTCAATTTAGATTCGGAGAAGCATGTAATGGCTCACGTGTGACCCGCCATCATCAAGACCCATTTTCACACCTCAATTTCTTGTAGCTTCTAACCCTAAGGATGCGTTCTTGTTCAGATGACTGAATACCAACTCTCTGTATGGTTTTTTTTATTCTTTATTTTGTCTGCTGCCTTGAAAAAATAGGGGGAGATGAAAGGAAAGTAATAACTGGCTTCACTGTTGCACGTGAACAAACAAACTCATTTCCAAGACTTCTGCCACAGACATGCATACAGCACGTGCTTTTACCATAATGAGTTCTATCTTTTTTGTTTAGCTTTTCAAGCTTTGTTCTTTTTCTAAAGGACTCGAGTGGTACCAAATTATGACACCTTCTTCAGACACCCATTACTGCTGTCACAGACCTTTTTCACCCCAGACATGTTGCTTTATCACAGTATGATAAGGTTCAGTTGATGGTGGCTCAGTTCTGTTGAGTTCCATCCATCCATCCATCCATCCATCCATCCATCCATCCATCCATCCATCCATCCATCCATCCATTTTCTTCTGCTTATCCATGGCCAAGTCATGGGGCAGCAGCCTAAGCAGAGAAACCCAGACCTCCCTCTCTCCAACCACCTACTCCAGCTTATCTGGGGAATACCAAGGCGTTCCCAGGCCAGCCAACTAATATAATCTCTCCAGCATTTCCTGGGTCTGCCCCAGGGACTCCTCCCAGTAGGACATGCTCAGAACACTTCAGCCTTCAGGGTTACAAGCCCCCGAGATACTTAAACTCATCCACTTGGGACACCAGCTTGTCCCTGACTCAAGTGGGCACTCCACCCTTTTCCAGCATTGGAGGTGCCAATTCTCATACCTGGCAATTCCCACTTGCCTGCAAACCGCTGCAGTGTGAGCTGGAGGTCAACACCTGATGAAACAACAGGACCACATCATCCACAAAAAGCAGAGAGATTCGGGGGCCAAGGAGGTGGGAGCCTTCCGCCACTTGGCTATGCCTAGAAATTCTGCCCATAAAAATTATGAACAGAATCTGACTTATTGCCAGGAATGTATCCCAAGTTCTTGCTGCAGTTGTTCAGGGACTAAATGGCTCATAACAATGACACCCCATACTCCTGCAGCTTCCAGGAAGTCTGAAAGTTTTTTTGGATATAACAATACTTACCCCAGCTCACTGCATCTCACCGAAAATAACTCCAGCCTGGAAGAGAGTCCAGCCCCTCTCCAGGAGACTGGTTCCAGAGCCCAAGCCATGTGTTGAGGTGATCCCAACTATATCTAGCCAGTATCTCTCAACCTCTACTAGCTCAGCACTACACTGACAAAACAGGCACAGTTTCAAATAAATTTCTGTCTAACTGTAGGGGCAATCATGGTGACCAAGACTACTATTTTTTCAATTTTTTTGGACCTAAACTCCTCCATTGTAACCAGCTTAGATAATTTCAGGTCTTTTTTGCCTCTGTTTTCCAGACCCAGTGAAAAAAGAATAATAAATAAGTAAAACGCAGTGGTATACATTATCCATTTTCTTTAGGTACTGGTCAAGATCATTCAAAAAGAGCACCCTTTAATCTAAAAAAAGTTTTAAAAAGTTGCAGAAATTAAGTGTTTTCTCATTAGGAGGAAGAAACAGTGATTCTTCTTTAAGATACTTTTTTATTAAAAACTTATTTTAGGTTAAAATTTAAGTTCAAGGATATAAGTTTTTCAATGTGAAGTTTGAATAACAAATTCAGATCCATGAAAATGTCTCAACATTTATATGTTATAAGTATTTTACCACTTTGAGCAGTTTTTGGTCTTAAGATTATTAAATGTTAACTCTTTACAATGAGGTTTATGTTGGATTTGCCTGCATTCAACACCCATTTAAATGGAGTTAAATGGGACCGAACAATATCAGTGGAATTTGAGGGTTTGTTGCAAGGGAATAAGCAACAGAATAAGCAACAGATAATTGTGCTGCCTACATAACAAATGGATTACAGCATTTGATAAATTATCACAAAAATTATGTATATATGAAGAAGAGTGGTGGTGCTAATATGGATTCCTGGGTTATACACCGTGATACATTGTGAGTTCTTGCTGACGGGTATTTTGAAAACCAGCTTACAGCATTTGCAGAAAACCTGTCGAAAAAGTGTTTAATGCAGAAGAGTTATCATTTCTATACCTCGAAGTGTAAGGGAACACATATTACAGCCAACATTAATTGAAAACTCTTTAACTCTCATGTTTTTATGTTCAGAAATGTACAAACAGCTTCCATCTGGTCATAGGACAACAAGTTCAGCGCATAATCAAAACATGTTCATCTTACCCAACAATGAATATTAAGAATAATAATAATAATGAATGGATGCTAGTATTCCTTTTTGCTGTGTCATAGGAAGGCATGACAGTGAGTCAGCATGCACAAAAGCAGAACCTCCCATAATTAATGTTCCTATGCCATAACTACTGTGACAAGTCAAAATGTCTGCCATGAAAAAGGTCTTTTACAAATGTCAATACAAAAATACTTTTCATTTTAAATTGAAAAAATATCACACATTGCAGTGCTTAGTTTCCCTAATGGCCTTTTTTAGAGCGAGCTCTTTACTTTTGAGTTAAATACCCAAAGGTAATAGCACAACCACAAACCTTAACAATCAAACTCAACAATAGTTGAAAAATGCTCTGATAAAGGGTACAAGGACGAAACATTAGCATATGTGTTGGCATGGCTTAATAAATGGTTGTAATTGAGATTTGTCAGTTTGAAGTTTTGTGCTTGTGCTACCTCTTATCTTCGGGTATTTGACATTGGAGTTATATGATTTTGATTTAGCACATGGACAAATGAACTGGGAAGGAGCATGAGTTGCCCTGTAAAGTAAAAATGGTTACATTGAATGAAACCAGGTAAGGTTTATTGAAACGATCTCTTGCAAAAGGAGTGGAAAGTGTATGTAGTTACCCATCCATCCATCCATCCATCCATCCATCCATCCATCCATCCATCCATCCATCCATCCATCCATCCATCCATCCATCCATCCATCCATCCATCCATCCATCCATCCATCCATCCATCCATCCATCCATCCATCCATCCATCCATCCATCCATCCATCCAATTTATCAGCAAACTACAAACAAATTAAAAGAAACAAACCAAAAGCATCACTTCCTAGTTCATCTTATGCACTCCTTTCCATCTCTTCAGCATTTAACCTGTTTTAGTTTTGTAAAAAAAAACAAAAACTGCCACACTGCTGTGGATTTAGTACTATTCTTACTATAATCTCACACCAACTCCATGATAATGAGATCACAAATCTGTGGGGGGCATGCCATCTGTTTTAGAACTTCCTGTTCTTGTGGCTGAAGATAGGTCTTTATGTGTGGATGTCTTCATGTGCATGTTTGAGCTGATAGTCATGCTGCAAAGTGAAATGATTCCTCCTAAATTTATGGATGCATTAAAATCTAAATGTCAGACAAGGGTTTGAAACTGTTGCACAGTACTACATGTCTTACAATGAAAGTAGATAAAAGAAGCTAGTAAAAAAATCAGTTTGAATAGAAAATATTTTACATATTCACTGTCATCAGTAAATATCACCTTATTGCAGATATTAGCAAGGCAAGAATAAAGTGTCATATATGTAGTTTACATCATTTTGATTACATTTATATGATGGCAGGTTTTAAATACAACCGCAGGTGAACACATCTGCATCATTTTTCTTTTATTAAAAAGTTAAGTTTTACATCACAATTATGTTTGTCAGCCCTCAACTGCCACTGCAGCATAACCCATGTCCGTTTTTATAACTGGTGCATCATACACACACTGAAAGCCCACGTGAAGTTTTCAAATCATCTTTTTCAAGGTCTGAGAATGCTTTTATTTTTAAGTGCTGACTGATTTTAATTTGTGGCAACATGCAGTCTGGATTGACAGTCACATTCACATGTGTTTTGATTATGGGTGCCAGACTTGTCACATAAGCCCATTTCATTTTCTATAAAAGCTTATTCATGGTGGTTTATCAGTGGATACTTGCCAGGTCTGATTTGTGTGTGTGTGTGTGTGCGTGATGATGTTAAGGGGCACAGAGAGGAAGAAAAAAAGCATCTGCTGTTTCTGAAGTTGCAGAAGGCTTGTGCTAGTGTCGCTATACCTACCTACAGTTTAATAAAAACAGAAAAAGCTATCAGCTTGAGGTGAAGCAGATTGTTTTTCTATGTTCATGCTGTATAAAATGGAGACTATTTTAATCTAGCAGTTGGAAACTGATGATAATTTTAGGCCTCCTTCAGCTTCTGTGCAAATATGACAGTCAAAAACGAGACAAACAAAACATGAAACCAAAGACTAGACAGACTACTAAAAAGGGCAACATACATTTAGTTTATCTATGCATTTCCTTCATTTGTATTTATATTTCTTGACACCAGCCAAATAAAGCACACAAGTTCATCTTAGTAGGCAGAAGTTAGTGGTTTGAATCTGTTGACTGCCCAACTGAGTTTGTTCCCTATCCAAAGGTATACATCAATCAAGCATAACATTATAACTACTGACTGGTGAAGTGAACAACACAGATTATCTCTTCATCATGCCACTGTGGGCTATATTAGGGGGCAAGTGAACATGTTGTCCTCAAAGTTGACATGGTATAAGCTGGAAAAATGTAAGGATTTGTGCGAGTTTGACAAGGGCCAAATTGTGATGGCTGCACGACTGGGTCAGAGCATCTAGAAAACAGCAGCTCCTGTGAGGTGCTCCTGGTCTGCAGAGGCAATATTTATCAAAAGTGGTCAAAGGAAGGAATAGTGGTGAACCTGTAACAGGGTCATGAGTGGCCAAGATTCATTGATACACGTGGGGAGCAAAGGCTGGTCCGTGTGGTCCGATCCAACAGACGAGCTACTGTAGTTCAAATTGCCCAAAAAAATCATGCTGGTTCTGATAGAAAAGTGTCAGAATACACAATGCATCACAGTTTGTTGCTTATGGAGCTTCATAGCTGCAGACCAGTCAGGGTGCCCATGCTGATCACTGTCCACCACTGAAAGTGCCAGCAATGGGTATGTGAGCATCAGAATTGCCCTGCGACAGCTGTGATAGGATCCTGAAGTAGATAAGTGGAAGAAAATGGATGGACATGCTAAACGCAATGTTTACCACTTGTTTAAATCTCTTTTTTTCCCAGATTGCCTGAGTGACAATCCTGGGCCTGGGGTCATTAGCACTATTGGCTCACAGTAAAAGGTCCTGGGTTCAAATCCACCATCTAGCGGGGGCTGTTCTGTGTGGAGTTTGTATGTTCTCCCCGTGTCTGCGTGGGTTCTCACCAGACACGGTGAGAGCCCACAATCCAAAGACATGCAGTTACTGGGGTTAGGCATAGGTGTAGTAGATGTGAATGTGAGTGTGAATGGTTGTCTGTCTCTCTGTGTTAGCCCTGCAACAGACTGGTGACCTGTCCAAGGTGTACCCAGCTGGGATAGGCTCCAGCCACCCCACAAAATCAGGTTTTTTAATTATTTGAATACTTTGCAACAGGTTTGTGTTTAGAGTTATATTTGAGCCTTTTTGTTTTAGTTTATTCCAAGCTCCCCCAGTATCCACTTGTACCTTGTTGTCAAGTCTTTGTCTTTGTCTTTCTTAGGTGTTTTGCAGTTTCTGTGTTGCTTTCTGTCTTATTTTTTTTATTTATTCATTTTTAAGCGTACTACATGATAGTAAATATCCCTTTCTTTGAAGATTCTGCTCACAATTAACCACAGATCTCCACCACCAGCAGACGTGAATCCCCAGGTCTTTAAGGAGCTTGACAGTGGATGTTGTGATGAGACTCCGACAGCCAACCTCCACTGGGCTGACTCTCTCTATCCTCGCTGTTCTGCCTCCACCTTCAGCTCTGTGTAACACAGCATCTTCCTCTCATAGGCCTCATCCGTGGCATCCTCTATAAAGTAGACAGTGCGCAGGATGTTGGACCAGAGTACCAGGTCTGGCCTTAAGGTGGAGGTAACTATTTGTGGTGGAATTGCAAGCTGTTGGCCTACGTCCACCAACATTTCCCAGTCCCATGCATCTTCCTTCTGTCCTTTCCTGGTCTGCATTGGAATTCTCTGCTGTCCTTTTTCCCCTTTACGGACGAAGGATACTGAGGGGACTGCTGTAGGTGTTCTAAGGGGAATGGCGTTGATGGCTTTTCTTTTCACCTTGATAGATGTGGCCAGGGATAGTTATTGTATCTTATATCTTGTTTTACTTCCCTGTTATCAGATTTGGCTTAGCTGTGTCTTGTGCCCCAGGTGTTTCCACTCAGCCCTGTTTCTGTCTGTTTGTTGTGCCTCGTGTGCTCAAGAAGATTTTTTTTTGATTGACTTTTGTACTTCATTTAAATAAAGGTTGGTTTTTTTTTTGTTTATTAAGTTATATCCTGAGAGTACTGCATTTGGTTCCCTTTTCTGCCTCTCATAGAACACACACACACACACACACACACACACGCACACACACACACACACACACACACACACACACACACACACACACACACACACACACAAAGCTCATCTGAATAGACAAATTCACAACTGGCTTTAATCAGCTTCAAGTACTGAGAAAGTTTCTGAGAAAGTTTCTACCTCACTGATTCACCTACAGTAACCTCAGTATCTCTTAGCGCTATGCCATATCATATTGTCTGCGATAATACAGGTATAAATTCTTACACGATAAAGCGTAAGACTATGATATCAGTGAAGGAGCGACACCATGTGTTTATTTTTACTAGTGCGTGCAACAAGGAGACAAGCCTAGAAATGTCTGACAGCAAGAGTCTTTCATCCACCAATAAAGATTTATTGAAAAGGGAGCTACTTTGACAACCTCCAACAAAGCACAATCCGCAAGAAAACTGTTCCTGCTGAAACAAACCTGTTTCACCGCTTGAGGAAAAAAACACTGCTGAATACAACCAGGCTTTGAGGGAGGAGATGCTAGCAGCTGGTGATGATGTGTGACCCAAAAGTAAACAAATGACTCCACCAAGCATCGCTGGTGCACATGTCAGGAACGGTGAATAAAAATTACCGATGCAGTAATGGAAAATCAGGGCTTTAAGCAATTTGTAAAAGAGCTCGACCCAAGATAAAACATCCCAGGTAGAAAATATTTTTCAGTTTTATTATGTGACAATATTGTGCCGTTACTTTAGTTACTTAAACTAGAGCTGCTAGGCAGTTATTTTTATACAGGGTAAACACTACCTAGGCTACTTTTGTTCTTACATTTGACTTATGCTGTGCCGCTGGTTATAATGCTGTGTCACTAATATTGACATCTTATAATAATACATTCACAGTAGGTCACTGGAAAAGTAGGATGAAAAATGCCATTCATTTAGTTACACTTATAATTGCTGCTGACTGCAAACTGCAAGCAAAATGTTCAGTATTTTTTTTCTATATCATCATTAATATCACAAATTTCCTTGAAATGCTGTGGTATAATTTTGAGGCTATATCACCCACCCCTGGTCTCTCTTCATCCCTTTATCCCTGAATAAATCTTTTGGTGCCATCCATCATTGCTCTACACCCTCAGCCTATTGGCAAGCTGTCAGTCAGCTATGGGTAAATGCAACACCGATTTGATTAATCAAAAAGCAAATTGAGGACAAATGTGTGCAGAGAGGTCATCCCTGCAACTAGATGTGCTTGTCGGTGCAAATGCACCTATCTGAGTTTCGGCATGAGGAAGACTGAAAGACAAAACAAGAGGAAAGAGAATGAAAATACACTGTAATACTAAAAAAAATTACTTATATGTAAAGGGCTCACTTGAATGCTAATGAGATCAAAGCAGGTGTCAAAAACGTTAACAATCAAAAATGTGAAACACTAGAATAATAGTAATACCTAAAAAAAAACCTCAATTACACTGGCTAAGAATACAAACTGCAACATTAACATGAAAATCTAGACTTTGTATGTTTGGGGTGTTTAACAAATGAAGAATGAAACTGAAGTCACCTTGATTGAACTGTACTGTGGATATAAGTATCACAACAGCATGTGCTTAGAACTTTTGAACAGCAAATTTTGTGTTTAAGCTGTCCCCGCCTCTGCTCTTTATCAAGGTTCCTGCATTGATCACTAAAAAACTTTGCCTTTCCTGAGCATAAAAGGACATGCTGAACCTCAGTGGCGTGTGACAGCATATGGAGTGAGGTTCACCTCACCATAATTGAAATTCCGATGCTTAATGTTAAGGGTAATCTTGAATAGGAAAGCATTAAGTTCCTGCAGGTTTGTATTGGACTGACTTTGGTCAGATGTCTGCCAAATCCAGCTGTACTGAGGAAGCTACTGTAACTGTACATCATGTCCTCTGAAGATAACACATTTATTTGCAGTCTGAGAACGCATCATGCAGTCTGTTGAGTTTGTCTCTAAGGCAATGGACAATTCTTTTGGAGTGTCCAGTGCCACAAGTTTACCCAGATAGTGGCTTGTCTTCCATCTATGTATTATGTATAAATGCAGATGCATTTTTGAAATATATTTCAAAAATGGTCGATGGTTTTAAGATTTCATCAAATACAATCTGTTCTCTGCTCTGAACCCAAAGTGTTTACATGCATGCAACCAAAGCCTGCTCATGACTGGTCAATAGAAGTCTAACTGAAAGCAAAAAAAAAAGAGAGCGAGAGAGAGAGAGAGAGAGAGAGAGAGAGAGAGAGAGAGAGAGAGAGAGAGAGAGAGAGAGAGAGAGAGAGAGAGAGAGAGAGAGAGAGAGAG
>JASGAU010341626.1:0-12684 GCA_030220045.1 Australoheros facetus
TTGTACTTGTAAATTTGTGATTTGTACTTGTATTGTTGCAAAGTTGTAACTTTGTAACTTGTACTTGTAAATTTGTGATTTGTACTTGTATTGTTGCGAAGTTGTAACTTTGCAGATTGTATTCGAAATACAAATCTTATATTTATGCACGTTTATTGAATTACATGTACGAATTTACACTCCTTACACTTACATTCTTTTTGACAGTTATCTTACCCCATAAGGGAGTCCTTTTGATCCAACTTTACAAAGACACAATTCAATTTAAACTAAGGTTTGTATGTTTGGAGAATCCCTCTCTAGAGGCCACAGTATTTACCTCCACAGGATGTTCTGCCTGTGGGAACACAGAGTGGGTCATGCTGACAGCCATCAGGCAGCTATTTGAATTTTTAGCCAGAAAGCAAGGAAGCCGTAGCTGAATTCCACAAGTCAGGAAAGACATCCCATGGAAGCAAACCTTGAGTCCCTGAGAACTCCTGAATCAGTAGAAAGGATTCAGGAGGGTAAAGGGACTGGAACCTCTGTGACTATAAAAAAATCTGATCTCCTAAAGGCCAAATCCTGAACCAAACCAGCATACCCTCTATTAATTAGGCAAAGTTAGGGAACTCATTGACAGAGTGTGTATGGGTGCTGGAAACCCTTGAAAATGCTTGGATTTTAATATTGTGTTTTTAAGGTTTTAAAAGTGCAGGGAGAATTTTGGATATATTGCTTGAAACTGCTTGAAATTGTATCTGTTTGTGTTTTAATTAAAAAAAAATCTGATTGAATAGTTCGCTTATGAAAATGAGTCAGAAAGTCTAAAATAAAAATTTCTCAGCCTGGCCTGCACGTTTGCATGCAACCTGGCATTCTGTTTTATTACGTTTCCACCACCGAGGTGCCGGTGTCGTGCCAGTGCTAGTGTCAGTTTCAGTGAACTGGTGAAACGCTTAAGAACGGGCCTGCATTTCCACCGCACTTCTGTGAACTGCTCCTTTACGTATGTGTGGGCGGGTCCTAACACAGAAGCCGAAGAGCGCAAACGTGGGAGAACACGCTCCCCTTTCTTGTGCTGCGAACACATTTTACAGTCCAAACCAAACTACAGCAGCATCTGTGTGCAGCACAGAGGTAAACACAGACAGCGATTATGAGCAAGACGACAAGTACGCACTGTGCGTCCTTTTATCTGTGAAGCAGTAAGTTCAGCCTTGGGCCCAACCTAATTCACAGCCGTGAAAGTCACATTGCTTTTCTCATGTAATACACACCGTGCTGTGATATAGCTGTAGAAAACTTTACGTCGTGATGGAAGAGTCATGCTGCATTTAGGTCAAACGCACGAGAAAAAACATAATCATAAAATAAATAAAATAATTTGATTCCGCAAGTGCAGTTACCTATTCCTACCGAGTAAATTCAACAACTCGTGTGCGTAGAACTCAGCAGCCATGCGCACAAAGAAGCAGTGCAAGCTGCTGCAGTTTCACACCCTTGTGGGCTCTTTCCCACCAACAGGGTTCCGGAGCCGGAGCCGTAATTTGAACCATTAGGCGGGTTTTCCACTGCCGAAGCACTCGGTGCTCGGCCGAAAAACGGGTTCAATTCCGGCCCCGCAAACCAGCTGGTCTCAAACCACGAACCCGTGACGAAAGCAGCAGATGGGTGTGACTTAGGTATCTCTAGAAAGTTTGACCGCTGACACTGTCCGCCATTATACCCACACAACTTTTGCGCAAGATGAGTCAGCATTGGTCGGAAGCCGAAACAAACGCATTGCTTGTGATTTGGTCCTCACGGGAGATACAGGACAAATTTGAAAGCTCCCAGAAAAAAGCGAAGGTTTACTACGAGATTCAAGCAGAGCTTTTGTCAGCAGGTTTCAATCGAACACCGGAGCAAATAGTAAACAAATTAAAAAAACTTAAGAGGGACTACAGGGACCACAAAAAAGAACTCTCTAAAAGCGGTGCCGGACGCAGCAGAGGTAGAAATGCTGGACATTTTGATGTGCGGATTCCGTGTTAGGACATAGACCGGCAAATCAGCTGACCGGGGCTCTAAATTCTACAACCGTTGTGCGCGAGCTAACGAGCGATGCGGCCAAGGACACATCAGATACCTCCGATTTAGGTAAGTCTATATAATCTCTTACGATACTACATAGATTGCACTTAGCTGTCGATGTGGACCATAAGTGAAATGAAGGGGTGTAATTCTCTTTTTTACAGGAAGAATGTTTATGTTGTAGCATTTGTTGTGCTACTAGCCTTAGCCGCTATTGTGTTAGCAAGTTTCTCATTAACAAAGCCGCACATGTTGCTAAAAACAAAACGGTGGTGGCTGGTAGGCCATGCCGACACACCGCTTCAAATCACATTTAAACTAAGCTAGGAGCAATTGCCAAGAGAGCCACGGGACTATGTTTTAAAGGGGATAAGAGTCATCGTGCGTTCCATAACTTTATTTCCGCATTCTCTTTAGATACTTCTACGGACTGTGGCAGCGAATCAACACCGTCCTGCAGCGCCAGCGGCTCGACAGAATCAACAGCTTCCTCCTCTCCAGAGCGCCCATCACGGATTCGGAAAGGTATGTGACTTTAATTTAATATTTAGGGGTTTCTTTTACTTGCAATGTCCAGCATGGATTTTCTATATTTACTTGTGCATATTTGGATGCTAATGGGGACTGTTGATAACTACACCAAATTTCTTCTGCTTTAACTTGTGGGTTGTGTGTTTGACACATCCAATGTACTGTGTTTTACACGCTCGTCATATGACTTATGTTTCCATAAACAGGGAAAAGAAAGATGCTCCACCAACAACAGGAGCTGCTGGACTACATGGACAGTGCCGACAAACGCTTCCTGTAACACAGCCGGGAACTTCATCTTTCCGCCCTACAGAAGATGGATGAATCCACGAATGCCCTGCTGGGTCTTATGGGACACTTGGTTGCTGTAATGGAAGGACAGCAACAGCATCTGCTACAAGAACATACATCCTAAATGCTGGGCATTTAGATTGCTGTTGTTTACACAACGGTTACAAGAGCGTTAATTTGCACTGTACCAAACTGGTCATTGCACATGTTCCTTTTCAATTTTTGTAATTGCTCTTTCAACAGAACCCAGTTTGAAATTGCACATTTGCTTGTACCCGTTTTTAAAGTTTTTTTTAACGCTTTTTGCTGTGCACGTTATATGCGAAAGTGTTTACCTGCACAACGATGTAAGAGTGTGAATTTTTGTCTTTGTGGTGTGATGTGCACTTTTTCAATACAGTGAGTTTTTTTTACATTTGCATTGCAATGTGCACCTCTTGAATACTGTGAATTACTGTGCCTTTGCATTTTTATGGGACCTATTTAATATTGTGAATGTCTGTACCTTAGATTGCCATGTGCACCTTTTTAACACTAAAAGTTTGTATATTTGCATTTGCACCTGTTTGTATAACTGTCACTTTTTTAACTTGCACATTTTGCTGTGCACATATTTTTATAGCAAAATTAGGAATAAATGTAAAAACAAGTAAAAACTCTTCAAAACTCTTCATTATTTCAACAGCACTGTTTATTTGTCAAACATTAATATTTACACTCAGTAATGAACATACAGGTCAGCGATCATTCGCACTGAAGTACTCCAGAAGGGCAGCTCTAACATCTGCTCCTTCTGGTTGTCCTTGTTCAGGCAACACCTGTAGAGGCGGCTCAGCATTTGCTAGTGTGTTCGGCGGGTCGTCACCGTATACATCTCCATACTCCTCGCATATATTGTGCAAGACACAGCACGCCAACACCATTTTCTTTGTATGTAGGAGGTTACAGTCATTCCGTTTTAAGAGACACCGCCGCCGTCCCTTTAGCCGACCGAATGCACTTTCAACCACAGATCGGGCACTGCTTAAGCGGTAGTTGTATGCTTGTTGCAGCGGTTTCAATCTGCCCGTCTCTGAAAATGGCTTCATGAGCCACGGTTGTAAGGGGTAAGCTGGATCGCCGATCAGGAAATGTCCAATGTCACGACCAGCAATGTTCTGCTTGTTCTGGCTCATGACCTGACCGTCATTCAACAGCTCCCACAGCTCGGACTGTCGAAGGACACGAGAATCATGAACACTGCCAGGATAGCCTACACACAAATCCCAAAACAGGCCTTTTCCATCCACAACTGCCTGCAGAATCACAGAATGCCATCCCTTGCGGTTGTAGTAGACACGGGCAAAGCTCTCAGGGGCTTTGATTGGAATGTGACTGCGATCTATAGCGCAGACACATTGTGGAACTCCCCAGCGGCGACAAAAAAAGCTTGCCATGTCAACTAATTTGGCAGAATCTGGAAAACGTATGTGGTCGGGAAGACGTTTTTCTACAACCGCATTGCCGAACTCCTGGACACAGTTGCACACAGTGGTTATGCCAACCCCGAAAAGGTGACTGACCGTTCTATATTCACTGTTTGTGGCAAGTTTCCAAATGGCGATGGCGACTCTTTTCCACACGGGCACATATAGCCTGTAGTTTGTATTCTTCCTTTCAAGCGTGTGCCTTAGACGTCCACAGATGTACGCAAAAGAGTCTGGCGACACCCTAAAGTTGAGGGTGAACTGGGCAGCGTTGAATCCAGGAACAATAGTGTCCCATCAGTAATGAGCACGTGGATGTGCCCATGCAACGGGAGGCCGCCATCGTCTGAACATTCGCTGCATAACCTGAAACATGAATCACAAACACTGTTGATGTTTTTGTGGGATAGTGTCATTTTAGCATTATTGCCAATAATATGTGAAAGGAACAGCAAAACAAAAGTGTAGACCTTGAAAAACAACAATAATGCCTGGGGGCTACATAGCTGCCAGAAATCAATATGGACAAAAAAAAACCCTTGAAATTAGCTAAAAACTGTCTGTGTTTATAGGTGCAGGTAATCTTTAAGGGAAAGGATTACTCAGGGCCGTACAGGATTAGTGCGTGCTTTGTTTCAGAAACGTCATCGTTTACCAACACAAAAAAAAAGAAACAATTTATTTTACCACAAAAAGAAAAGAGGTCGGTGTAAGACAGAAACCACAAACATACCTCTTCTCTGTGGAATGTGTGTACTACATAAGAAAAGGCCTATTTCACACTGTTTTCATGGACATGTATTCGGTAGGGCCCAATTGTATCAATATATAACTTGCCAAAACGAAGCAAATCGCATACCTGACGTCTTGCTATTGATCGCTGTCTGCAATTCTCTCTCCGCGCCGCACACAGATGTTGCTGCATTCGTCTTTGTAGAGTTGAAAAAGGTTTTCATCACGAGAAAAACAGTATGCAAAAGGAGACCGTGATCCGCCATGTTTGCGCTCGTACAAAATGTTTACGTGCTACTAAGAGCTGTCTTCGGCTTCCGTTTCCGGGCAAGTACCAGCCAACACATACGTCAATGACCAGTTCGCAAAGTGCTGTGGGAATGCGGGCCCGTTCATAAGCGTTTCACCGGTTCCTTGGGATCGGCACGGGAACTTGCTCCGGCTCCGGAACCTCGGCGGTGGGAAAGTAGCATGTGAGGAAGCTTTACATGCACAGAGCTGAATTCTTTGCCTGTGAAGAAACCGTTTGGGCAGAGCCTATGGAGCCTAATGTGATTGGTTACTTTGATCACAGTTCAGTAACTCACCGAGTTACACCATGCCAGCAACATAAGAGCTGTTTTAAACAAGATTTGTCTCACAATCTGGAGAATAAAATTTTCCAAATTAACTATCAGTAGTTATTGTTTTCTGTCAAGTAATTTATGGCATAATACCATCTTTTTAATGATATTAAAAATGTAAAATAATTTTGAGTATATATGTATGTATTTGTATAAATATGTCTCCCAGTGTTAATGTGCTGGAAAACCTTGAAAATGGACCTGGACAGTGCTTAAAAGGTGCTTGAAATTGACCCTGGAAAAGGAATATGAACCCTGAAGTCTAAAAACATTGTAAAAGCAAAGCTGCTATCCTTAACAGCCATCCCTGAGGATCATATGAGTTTCAGGTTCAGTGCTTTAAAATCTTTAAATAAAGATTCTTTGTTTACCTGTTTGATGACTAATGTACAGATCCTGGAATAGTCAGACCATTGCCTTATAGGATCATGACTCCACTGTTAGCATCCTTTCGGATGTTGAGGGTTGAGGGCACCATCCAGTGGGTGTTGGTCATTCCTTTTGTGATTTAAGAACATAGACTCCCAGGGGCTAAAGGAAGGGTTCAGAGGCATTCCCAGATTATTTTCTTCTATTCTAGGAATGTTTTGATATTACTCATTAACTTTCCCTTCAACTTTGGCCACCCGCTTGGCTCTGTTCTGTCTTTTTCTCCCCACTGTTGCCAAGTGCTCCTTATTGGGTTTCAAGTCAAGTCAAGTTTCAAATTATAACACTTTAGATGTAATGGATAGAAGGAGTTCTTGACTTTTCTGTTTAGTGTGCTTCTACTGAATCCAAGACCCAGAGCAAATGGATGAATAGTATTTAAAAAATAAGAGTCTATATTCAGACCTACCTGATTACGAAAGTATTTTCCTATGTAGCGGCTGACATGAGGGTTGTCAGGATCAGTCTTCAGTGCTTTATTCAACAGATCCTCAGCTTCTTCATATTTCTTATAGCCACCCAGCTTCACAGCCAGCATGGACTGCAGAACTGCGTCATCAGGGCTAATTTCCAAGGCAAAACGAAGCTGTTTCATGGCCAAGGATTCTTCACCTTCCTTTACGCTTTCTAAACCCCTCTGCAGATGAGAAACCCATTAATATCCCATGTTAAAATGGCCTTTCACCTTCTGCTTACAAAATAAATTACTGAAGCTTCTTAAAATCACACTGACTTGGAATTAAAGGACTGAGCAGACACTAATGGACCCCTGAATATAGTTTCATAATTTTGTACTACTTAAGTTCATTCAGTCTTCATACATATTATAAGACTGACCTGTTCTGTGCGAAAGAGGGCGATAGCGTAGCCAGCATTCCACTCACTGTCATGAGTCTGGACCTCAAGTGCTTTACGGAAACAGTCAATGGCTTTTGAGAGAGAAGACCATGAAAACTTGAGGTAGGTCCAGGCTTTTTCTCCATACACCTCTGGAAGGAGACTTGTTGAGGAACCAGTGGTATACTTCAACTGTAGAAAGAGAAGGAATCATCAGAGATTCTGCAGCATGTGGTCATAATGATTGGACTAATTTATACACATACCACTCCAAAAATCTCCACCTAATTGTGATGGAGCAGTTTGCGTACCCACATGATCCCAGGATCTATGTTGTGGGGACAATTTGCTCCTGGTAGGGTCTCCTAAGGAAAACTAAGAGCAATTCAGAAAAAAAAAACCCTCTGCTGAGAAGAAAACCAAGGGACATGGCCACCTTGCTGGGGATAGGGTTGCCAGGGCCCCACTCTGGAGCCAGGCCCAGGTGGGATGCTTGCACGAGAGCACTTGGTGGCTGGGCCTTAGACCATAGGCTCAGCCCGAAAGCACTACATGGGCCTGTCCTTTTGTGGGCCAACCACTCAAAAGAGAGGCCAGAGGGGTTTGGGGTTTTGGAGATTGAGTGGTGGTCATGGCCAGAGGTCCTGGCTGTCTGATTCCTGGTTCATGCTTCTGACTATAGGAATGCCTCTCTGGTAGGAAGAAGCCCGAGCTAGTGAGTGAGTACTAGTTAGATATAGCCAGACTTGTTTCAATGCACATCCTGGGCTTGGTACCCAGTTTCCTGGAGAGGGCCTCGACTCTGTACCACTCTGGAGTTGCCCCCAGTTAGAAGCAGTGGGCAGGGGTTGGTATATTTGCATCCCCTTACTTTGGTGGCTGCACGTTGGGGTTTTTCAGATGGATGAGAGGGTTGTTTCCCTGCACCTTCAGTTTGGGGAATGAGCCTCAACTGTTGTTTGGGCTTATGTGTCAAATGACAGTTCACTGTACCTCGTCTTTTTGGAGTCCTTGGGCTGGGTCCTTCAAGGTGCCCCTGCTGAGGACCAGTGTTAATTTTTACAGCAAATTTTGATTTAGTTTTAGTCATAGTCTATTGACGAAAATGTAATTTAGTTTTAGTCATAATTTAGTCATCTGAATAGTTTTAGTTTTAGTCGACGAATTATCATAAGAATATAGTCGATTAAATCTACAATCGATTTAGCCTTGGGCTAAAGGGTGTAAAATGTTATGAAACTAGCCAGGCCTAGCATACCAAAATGTATAGTGAGGTTGCATTGGGAGCATCTGGTAAGGGCCCAGGTCTACGATATTGTCAATTCCCACCTCTAGCATTGGTTTTCTTGTGGGTCTCCAGAGACAGCTGATAGTTCGGTGAGGTTATGAAGCAAGACTTTCAGTTAGCCTTGAGGCAATTCTGGCAAAACATCAGGTGATTAAGGAAGGGGTGCTGCTTATCTGTACCAAGGATATAGTCAGGCAGTGGTAAGAATACTTCTTCAGGGATCTCCTTGATCCCACTGACACACCTTCTGTAGAGGAAGCACAGTTTGGGGGAGGAACAGGATAACTCACCTATCCCTGTGGCTGAGGTCACTTAAATAACAAAAACAAAAACAAAAAAACTCTGCAGTGGTCAGGCCTCTGGGGTGGATGAGCATCAACCACAGTTCCTCAAGGTTCTGGTTGTTGTCTAGGGCTGTCTTGGTTGACATGCCTCTACAGTATCGCTTGGAGGTTGGGTACAGTGCCTTTGGATTGGCAGGCTGGAGTAGTGGACCCCCTTTTCAAGAAGAAGGACCAGAGAGTTTGATCCAGCTTCAGAGGGATCACACTCCTTAGTTTCCCTGAGAAGGT
This sequence comes from Australoheros facetus, assembly GCA_030220045.1. Taxonomy (NCBI): domain Eukaryota; kingdom Metazoa; phylum Chordata; class Actinopteri; order Cichliformes; family Cichlidae; genus Australoheros; species Australoheros facetus. The sequence continues at coordinate 8,825 of JASGAU010341626.1, forward strand.
CTATACCAGGGTACTGGAGTGGAGAGTCCATGGATGGATGGATGGATGGATGGATGGATGGTATACATACCAGTAGGTCCTCAACTCTCTGGCAGTAGCTTTGTGACTGTGTGTAGTCTCTGGTGTGGTATTTCAGCCAGGCCATATCTCCATATGTCACAATGAGCCGCCTCTCGCTCTCATCACCATACCACTCAAGAATGGTCTCCTCTGATTGGTTTAGAAGTGACAGTGCTTCCTCTGGTTGATCCTGAAGATACCTAAGGAGAAACAGGTTTCCACATTGGATGTTTTACTAACTTTTGTCAGATCTTGAGTTTCTTTAATCAGACAGCTTACGCTATGGAAACTGTACCTGACATAAGCCAAGTAGCTGTAAGATCGAGTCACTGCCCCATGCTGCCCAAGCTGAAGTTGTATGTGGACCTGAAGTCGGGTGCTCAGGTTTTCCAAGTCAATGTCATCCTTCTTCAGATCCCAGGTGAAGTGACACTGCAGCTGCTGCAGCCTGCTGAGCAGAGCACTGCTATCTTCACTTAAGAGAGTCACAAAGAAAAAAGCTGTGTGAGAGCAGCCAAACCTGGGCTGGCTCAACATTGGGTGAAATTTACTGAGTGTGACAGGGTGGCTTCCCTCTTCTGGTCTACACATCCTGCCTTTAATTGCCTCCCCAACACGATCAATGCCACTTCAACAACAGATGAGCAGTGATCCTGGTCCTGTTTAAATCTACCTTGAACTTCTGTTACTGTGAGCATGCTCTCTTTGTGTGTTCACAGTGATATGAAGCAGACCTGTGGATTGAATCTCACAGAGAGGAACCAGAAGAGACCTCAGAGGAGGACTGAGATACAAACCAAGGCAGAGAGTTTGACTCCATCACATTTTATTTGTTTTAAACTGTTCTTATTTCTAGTGTGTAGTTCCCTGTGCTCACATATGGTCTAAAGATTAGTCATCACAGGTCAGAGTAAAGCAGCTGTCCTAGACACATAACACAGTGGACTGGATCCTCTATTTAAGTAGTTAGTTGTAAAAAGAATTGTCTTTCAATTGCTTTTACTCAGGCTAAACCTGGATTTACAGAGACAATCATGTCTACAGTAAACATTAGCACACCAGATAGACAATACTAGACTTTGTGAAACATGGGAAACGACTTTAGTCTTGAATGACTGTATATATTTATGTATAGAGTGGGGAAAATAAGTATTTGATACACTGCAGATTTTGCATCTAGACTCTGTATCTAGAGGATAACCTGACATGGAAAACCAGCACCACTGCGCTGAAGAAGGCACAGCAGCAGCTCCACTTCCTGAGGGTCCTGAAACACAACGGCCTAGCCAAGGAACTGCTGGTGTCCTTCTGGGGTGGCTGTAGCTCAGGAGGTAGAGCAGGTCACCTACACCTACTACTGATCGGAAGGTCAGTGGTTCGATTCCTGGCTACTCCATGTCAATGTATCCTTGGGCAAGATACTTAACCCCAAGTTGCTCTCCGATCCAACCGTTGGAGTGTGAATGTTAGATAATTAAAGCACTTAGCTTAGTTAATCATGGAAGTGCTTGTATGAATGATAGTGTGTGGGTAAATGTGTTGTAGACTGAGTAGAAAAGTGCTATATAAGAACTAGTCCATTCTATGGATGCTCTGTTGAGAGTGTACCTAGCACATCACCTGTTCCAGGTGATGCAGACCAATAAAAGCTAAAATATCCCAGTGCAGCTGCAATAATACATGATAAACAATAATGGTGTGCTCCACTAACCTGTGCAATCAATAACTCAAGCACACACATTTATATTTACATATATTTATTTTTATACTGTATTGATTAGAAATGTATTATAATTTTTCAATTTTGTACATAAAATTAAACTTTAAGATAGTTAGATTGCTAATTTTTTTGCACTCAGTGGAACTGCATCTAATTCTGATTTTGGCATAATGGCAATAAAAATTCTGATTCTGACTCTAATATCAATATTTCAGTGTTAAATATCATGGCTATGGTACATGTTTATAGAAACATCTTCAGTGCTGAGATGTGTCCACTCTGGAGGAACATGATCGAGATCAGAAATAAAGAGGTTTGAGATTCAGAAAAATTCAGTTTTGTGGTCTAACAGTTGTTGTTTTCAGTTAGTTTGTAACTTCCTGAGGTTTGTGCAGCCACAATCAGACCTGTGTGGATTCTTGAAATAATCAGATACACTGGAGCATCCTTCATGAAAGGAAAGGAGATGCTGTGCCACCTCCATCAGCGTGAACTTACTGATCTGTCTGATCATGCGACCTGATGACATCTCTGGACTCACTGCTGTAAGAAAATGTGATCAAAAACGTGGATTTCTATTTAAATCAATCTTTTAAAAAATGGTTCACCATAATCCAGAGCACCAGCATCCTTCCTGTCTGACTGACAGCTGCGTGGCTTCAAGTTCAGTGAAAGGGTGGAGTTCCTCTCTTCCTCCCTGAGTGTGGAACTCGACTCACTGGTGCTTCCACAGCCTCACAGCGCACCTTCAAACCTCAGCAGTCCTTCCTCTGAGGATGAGCAGTGCTGCCAAATTAAATGTCAGTCACACACATAAGAAGATGCTCTTTTTTGTGGACGTCTGCGCAGTGACGCTCATCGCCTGTTTTATTGTGAGCCACCTGCGAACTTCATAATGATGTCATGAAAACCAGCTCTTTGTGCAGCGATTGTGGGTCTGCGTGGGGCAGAGGAAGTCAGTCAGACCGCTCCGGGGTTTAAAGGGCTCCGAACAGGGAGGCACTCAGCTGGGTTCGCTTTGCAATAAATGATCGATTATTAAACCGATCAGACGTTTGAAAGACTCACCTCATGTTGCAGCAAACAGAGACCGTCTCCTCCTCCTCCACAGCAGAGGGAACAAACTGGTGATGAAAATGAAGATGATGACGATGAAGATGAAGAGGGGTTGATCGGTCTGTGGGTTCTGTCACAAAATCGAAACTTATCGTGAGGCATTCACGGTCATCCCCTGAAATCACGTGAAGCAAAGAACTCAGCCGGGTGGCGCAGATTCCTGTGTGAGCTGTTTCCGCCCTGTCTCTGCTGACCTCTTCCCTGTTTATTAGTGAAACACGAAATACAGGTGCTGGTCATAAAATTAGAATATCATGAAAAAGTTTATTTAGTTCAGTAATTACATTCAAAAAGTGAAACTTGTATATTATATTCATTCATTGCATACAGACTGATATATTTCAAATGTTTATGTTAATTTTGATGATTATAACTGACAACTAATGAAACTCCCAAATTCAGTATCTCAGAAAATTAGAATATTACTTAAGGCCAATATAAAAAAAGGACTTTTAGAAATGTTGGCCAACTGAAAGTATGAACATGAAATGTATGAGCATGTACAGCACTCAATACTTAGTTGGGGCTCCTTTTGCCTGGATTACTGCAGCAATGTTGCGTGGCATGGAGTCAATCAGTCTGTGGCACTGCTCAGGTGTTATGAGAGCCCAGGTTGCTCTGATAGTGGCCTTCAGCTCTTCTGAATTGTTGGGTCTGGCCTATCGCATCTTCCTCTTCACAATAGCCTATAGATTTTCTATGGGGTTGAGGTCAGGTGAGTTTGCTGGCTAATTAAGAACAGGGATACCATGGTCCTTAAACCAGGTACTGTGTACAGGTACCAAGTCCCATTGGAAAATGAAATCTGCATCTCCATAAAGTTGGTCAGCAGCAGGAAGCATGAAGTGCTCTAAAACTTCCTGCTAGACGGCTGCGTTGACCTTGGACCTCAGAAAACACAGTGGACCAACACCAGCAGATGACATGGCACCCCAAACCATCACTGACTGTGGAAACTTTACAC
>JASGAU010341633.1:0-10107 GCA_030220045.1 Australoheros facetus
TATATATACACAGACACACACACACACGTTGTGTAATGATTCACAGACAAACCTGAGTTTTAGAAAGAGGAGTGAGGCTCCAAAAACAGCCACTGACCTGCACTGACTGTGACCGCCTCAATGAACTGCTCTCTCCATGAGTGTGTGCCAATCACTACAGCCAGATTTGTATCCTTGAGGAGTTTGTCCACAGTTTTCTGTTGCAACAAATTAAATATGTTGGTATTGAAGCAGAAACAGTCATTGCTTACATGCATACACAACAGATGGTTCAGATTAATCTGTTTCAGGACTCTTTAAACCAAGTCTCAGTTTATCATTTTTACTTGTTTCTTTTATTATTTAAAACAAACTAAAATAATAAAATAGAAGCATTTAAATGATCAATTGGTTTCATTGCTCTAATAGAGAATTAGAATGAACTACACTCACTGGCCACTTAATTAGGTATACCTGTTATACTGCTCTTTAACACAAATATCAGCCAATGACATGGCAGCAAATTAATGCATTCAACCATGTAGACATGGTAAACACAACCTGCTAAAGTTCAAACTGAGCATCAGAATGGGAAAGCTGATTTAGGTGACTTGGTGCCATTCAGGCTGATCTGAGTATTTCAAAAACTACTCATCTAATTGGATGGTCCCACACATCTCCCACCATCTCTAGGATTTACAGAGAATGGTCCAATCAACAGTTTAGGCTGGCAGTGGTGGTGTAATAGTGTGAAGGACACAATGAGTTCTCTGCACTCAAATGGCCTCCACAGATACCAGATCTCAATCCAACAGAGCCCCTTTGGGATGTGGTCAAGCAAAGGGTTTGCATCATGGCTGTGCAGCTGATGAATCTGCAGCAACTGCGTGATGCTGTCATGTCAACATGGACCAGACTCTCTGAGGTATGTGTTCAGCACCTCATTGAATCAATGCCGTGAAGAATTAAGGTATTTTTGAAGCGAAAAGGGGTTTCAACCTGCTGTACCTAATATAGTGGCTGGTGAGTGTATATACAGAATTAATTTAACCAAGCAATGCTTACACAATACACACCGATACACACACATTCCCTCTATGCCAAATAAGGGTACTTGGAATGAAGCAGGAGAGCATCAGTGAGGAAACACAGCATGTGGGGAAAACTGTACCTGGTCTAGTATTCCATTGGGAGTCTGATGCACAACAGAGCAGCAGGTTAATGCACAAAACTGCACACTTCTACAACCTTAAACATTTGTTAAAGTTTTAAAGGGAATTTTCCTTAAAATCAAATCTTTAAGTTAAGCTGTTGTTCAAGCTGCATGTGTTTAACCATAACTGTAACTGCACCTATTATGAGCCCCCGATACACACACCTTAAACTCACAGGACTCCTCTATGATGACCTCTAGCCTGCTGTACTCTCCAAGAATGGGTCTGCCCATCTCAGAGATCCTCCTGGCCTCCGCCTCCTCAGGGGTGGGATTGCCTGTGAGGGAGCACACACAGGAAATCACTATTCAAGCATTAATGGCAACTTACACACATGCTCTTAACCTCAGTCACGGCTAAATGCCCAAACCTAAAGCCAAAAGTAAAGAAAAAAATGCCATATTAGAACACACTTTCAAATTACGGCATCTTCTAAAGGTGCTGTGAGCAGCATTTTCAAGACAATCTTGCTTGTACAAGTTGGCCAAGAAGGTGGTGTTTTCTCCACCCTAGGTTCACTCTTACCTAGACCTCACTGCAGTAAGAGAAACTGACAGCAGGCTGCAGCTGTTTCAGTGAACCGAGGCATTCACTGGGCTCAATGAAGAAATGCTTTTTCTTTTTTTTTTTCACCATCATTTCTGCTGATAATGTAAAACACTTCACGTTGTCTAATTTACAGCCAAGGATTTCTGATTTCATAATAATAAGCAGATATATTAAAATACTGCACAGATCACCTTCAACATGCAAAACTACAGCCAAACAATCTTACCCTGGTTTAGCAGCAGCGCTGTAAAGACAGACAGACAGTGACTGAGGACAATATACCAGCAATACTTTCACACTCTGACACAGCAGCACGGCACTGAAAACCAAACGCTCACTGTTAGTGTTCATTTCCATTCTGAGCAAACACAATAAATTACTGTGCATTACAAAGCGGTGTAACTGAGTCTTTTCACCTTCACTGGCGTGCACATATCCAATTTCTGCACCATCCTTTTGACACAATGAGGCCACAGGAACAAACAATTACACACACTAAACTCATAATTGCTGCAGCGTCTGTGCTGCAGTGAAACAGAGACAGCAGTGAGCTGCGTGTTATCTTCGGTTACTCGCTCTGACGCACGTGTGCGCCATTCAGCCGCCCGTGTTGCTGTTACTGTTTTGATACTTGATCTTGGACATTGCTCTCATTTAATGTTTTCTATTAGTGTACAGGAAGGAAAAAAAGACTACAACTGATATATTAGATTCCTTTTGATAACAAACACGAGTCAGTTACACATTAAAGAAACAATTACACACTCACCAGAAAGTCCACGCTTTAGCCATTTGGGGTTCTCAAGCACAATGAAGAAGTTTTCCTGCTTCTCATACTCCTCCACATTTATAATGCACACCTGTAGCGTCTGACTGAAGACACAAACACACACACACACACACTTATTTCTATAGCAGAACAGTTCTGTGATTTTACACAGGAAGAATAACTCATCGTAGCCTCCACTTCTTAAACATCTGCTCTAAATTGAAGTGGCCTTAATTAATCACTGCAGCTTTAAATGATTCAGATCTAAACACAGTATGCTTCTGTTCTTTGGTGCGCCGAAGCGAAATTAAATAACAAACACAGGTCAAACATGTCAGTGCAGTTATTTTGTGGGATCCTTTGACAGCTTAGCATGCATTAAGGAACTGCAAAGTGATCTCTGCAGGGAAAAAAGAAATGCAATACTCTAACACTCTCATTAACGTCTATCTACAAATTCTCATGCACTTTCCTGATGTTCCATAGTCTTTCATGTGTACAGTTAATCCATGCAAATGCAGCTTAATACAAGCTGAACATTTCATGAGAAAAACTGGGTGACTGGGGGTTCCCACACCTGATCATGAGGAGATTATCTTTGGGTGTCACTGGGTAATTGTGTCTAAAAAGACCTCTTCCAGCTGGAGATGGTGAACAATAAACCAAAGCAATCTTGCAGTGAGGTTCAGATGCCCCTTTCCTAAAAGCCCTAACAGGTCATAATAGTATTAATGTCAAAGCACTGAGGGGGATAAGTGGTTAAACGTACTGTTAGCGATGCGTTCTATGGTGTGACTGAAAGCAGAACGCAGCTTTCTGCAACTCATTTAAAATCCTGAATGTAATTAGAAGGCAGCGCATTACAAGCAAATTAGAAAGAAAGTGAAACTCTTTAAATCCATACATGCTCTTTTTGAATTTGATGCCAGGACCATATTAAAAAAAGCACCCGTGGAATCACACGGGTTAATTTGCTTCAGGTCTATGACATGACTGAGTGTTAGAAGAGCATCTCAAAGAGGCTGGAGACAGAATAGTTCAACTGAATGATACATACAGGGTTTTAAGCTGCTGATTTTAGCATTAAATGGACTGATTCTTATATAATGCTTTTCTGCTTTGGGCACTTTATACAACAAGCCTCATTCACACAAGCACTTCTTTCTCTGCTTAAGTGCTTTCTACCTAACATTGACATCAGAGAGCAACTTGGGGTTCAGTATTCAGGATCTTGCACAAGGATCCTTTGACACGCAGTCTGGAGTAGCCAGGAATCGAACCACCAACGTTCCACTTGGTAGGTGACTTGCTCTACTGCCTGAGTTACAGCCACAGTGGCTGCTGAAGTGGTGAACCTGTCAGCTACTGAAACTTTACTTTTTAGATGTTTTTTAATTATTTACATGTCAAGCGAGAACAGTAAATGGACTGATACTTGTGTTTTTCTGCTCCAGCTGAGCACGCAGTGCTTTGTACTGTAAGCTTTGTACACACATTCATACACTGCTTTTGTTCTGTGCTGTTAACTGTTGAATCTAACACTCTCTCTCTCTCTGTGATGGCTGCCTCAGAGACAACTTGGGCTTCAGTGTATTGCCCAAGGATACTGGAGAAGCCAGGAATCAAACCACCGACCCTCCAATTAGCAGATGACCTGCTCGGTGTTGTTAGGAACAGTCAAAATCCTCTGACATGAGATGCAAATCAGTAAATTCTTTGTGATATTTTATACAGCATCCCCTCTTTTTTGGAAACTAAACTTTGGGCATAATTAAAGTGTTACATTGTCATCCCAAAAGTGTATGTTCATCATCATCATGATCATCAAGCTCTATTTATCAAGCACTTTAAAAAAGCCACAGCAAATACAAAGTGCTGTACACCAAATGAGTAAAAATGTTCCTTCATTGACGGGTATAAAACAAGGAGGTCCTCAACAATTGTACTATTCACTTCTACTTCAGGAACATTTACAATGGCCAGATATTTTGGGAAATAATTTTGGATTTTGTGGCCTATTTTTTTTTTACAATTTACATCTTCTGTGGTGAGTGGGCTTGAGGTTGAGGGCCACAGGCAGAGTGGGGATGTCAGGAGTTAGTGAGATAATCACACTATAGCTTCAACAGTGTCCCCCTATTTCCCAGTCATTGCCTCTGTGTTACTGTACCTTACCTGGTCTGTTCATTGGTGAATTCCAGCTCCCCTCTGGTCTCCTCATAGTCCACTCCTGCCTTGGCACTGCCATCTTCTGTATGGTATGGCACAGCAACCGTGCCCCTGGAGCCCGAGTTCCTCACCACAGTCACCACCAGCATGCCTGTGCTCTCACTCACCCGCAGCACCTGCTGCCCAAAGGTGAAGATGCCAGCGTGATCGTCGTCCAAGATGGTGACTGTGGCAACCAGCGGCTCCACCAGTCTCCCCTTGGGCGGAGTCCCCGTCCCTTCATTTCCACCCTCCTCTAACCTCAGGTTCTGAAGACGTACAAAGAAATGCTCATCCTCCTCAAAGACGTCATCATCCAAGATGCCCACCTGGGGAGAGCAAAGTACTGTAATGGTACATTCCTCACAGATGCACATGGTCAATAACCGTTTTAATACAGACACTCACTGCAACTCAAGTCTCAGAATGATGGGTTCTTGGATCCCACTGATAACAGACACCAAAATGATAGGAGAGAAATCAAAATTCCTGGTGACCCCACTAATGTAGTGGAACTTTGCAGTGTCCTTGTTGGCTTTTGACACTCGACAGTGAGGTTTAATATCAAACACTGACATTCGCAAATAATTCTTTTTCAACTGAGACAACTTTTTTCCTTTCTCACCTTGATCTCCTTGCGGGTCTCTCCTGGTTTGAACACCAGGGTTCCCTCAGTAAATTCGTAGTCTGCGCCAGCATTGGCAGAACCATTTTCTGTACAGTAGTCCACATAGAACGTATTCTGGCCTGTTCCGCCATCAAGGATCACCCCCAGGGCCAGAGAGCCACAGTTCTCCGTACACTGATACTGGGCGCTTTCAAAACAAATGTGCGAGCACGTGGCCTTGTCAGCCTCACTGCCTCCCGGGCGGCGTGTTTGCTCAGCAGCATGTCTCTTTAATATGTTGCCAGCACCGATCATCATGCGAGTCGCCTGGACACGGTAGAAGGCACGGCTCTTCTTCTGGTGAACCAGGGCAGAGTAGTTGGCCATCTCAATCAGCTGGTCCAAGTCTTTGTCCGGGTGTTTCTCCTTTAGGTCTTTCAAGATGCGGACGACCTTTCAAAGAAGGAGAGCTGTTAGTTTAAGTCTTGTTCTTACAGAAATGTGTGTGTTGCTTAATGTTTAAAAACACAATTTGCTCAGCAGTGTCTTTTACAGGAAAAGGTAAAAAAATAAAATAAAAGAGGTTTTAAGTTGGAGTGTGAAGAGGATTTGGTGGTTGCTCACACGAGAACCAGAAGAAATATCTTAGTCCGTGATGACAAAAATGCTGTTGCTTCTTTGGACAAAAGTGTACCAAGGAAAACTTCAGGAACGCCTGCTGTTCAGCTTCCTGCTGCTCAGCTTCCTGCTGTCTGCCACTCTGTCCTGCTGCCAATTCAGACTCCAACTGGGATTAAATCCTACTAGCCTCAGGAAGCCTGATAATCTTATATGAACTCCCATTCCATGGCTCCAAATGTTATTGCAACCACAAGAGTAAACTCACTGATGCACTCATCATGTTTAGGCTTTTAATGATTTCTTTGAACTGTTCTTTTCCCAGGGTGGAATGATTGTACAGCATACATTTTTAATGACTTAGGAAAACAAGATTTGGGTGCACCAGTTTTATTTCATTTTAGATTTTCTCTAATCCACACACAGTCAAAAGTATACATACAGGCCCAAACAAATACATACACCCCTACTAATACTTGGTTAAATGTCCCTTAGCAAGTTGCACCTCAACAAATGCTTTTGGTTGCCATCAACAAGATTCTGGCATAGTTCTGGCTGGATATTTGACCTCGTGTCTTGGCAGCATTGGTATAGTTAATTGAAATTAGTTTCCTGACACAGATCCAGCTTTTAAGCATAGGCCACACATTTTCAATAGGGTTGAGGTCGGGGCTTTGGGAAGGCCATTCCAGAAGCTTAATGGGCCATTTCTAAACATCTGCAGGTTCCAAGATTATCCATTCAAAGAAGTACAAGTTATCTGGATGTGTCACCACTTTGCCAAGATCTGGAAGAAGACTCAAACTGTCACTCTCAGAGAAATAAGTTTGGATGTTCAGGAACAACTTTCTAAAGGACATTTATTAGTGGGGATGTGTGCATACTGTACTATTGACGTTGTGTTGTGTGTTAACCTTTGACCATAGCTGTATATCAGCGGGAGAGCTCAGGTTGAGTGCACTGGAGACAAAGTTAGAGAGGCAAGGATAGTTTGGACATGAGGGATATACTGGACAAAGGATGTGAAATATGGAGGTGCCAGGCAGGAACAAAAGAGACTACAGAGAATATTCATGGATGCACAGTACTGAAGGAGGACATCCAAAGGGTTGCTGTGACAGAAGAGGATGCTAGAGATAGGGCGAGATGGGGGCAGAAGATCAGGGAGCAGCCAAAAAGAATATGATCTCCAATTAGCTAAAACAAAGTAGATGTTAAACCTAAAAAACCTTAATGTGAAAAAATACTATTTTACAGGATTCAGTGTAAGTGGCTCAGCAACATGTTTGCCTGATTCCTACCTCATCTTTGTTCGGGTCTAATTCATTGCCTGTCTGCACAGAGACCGTAACAGAGGAGGAATTTCCAGGGCATGAGCTGATGTCTGACAACTTTCCATCCATGATCACATCACTGGCTTTGGGGGCAAGGTCACCTTCCATTTCCACCACGATGCCGTGCCTCTTGTTAGCACGGTAACGCTTGTGCATATATTTGTAGAAGAGTAGGCGACGGTCAGCGATCCAAGCCAAGATCACACACACCGGAAAATAAAGCAGCGTCACTATGGCCTCCCACACCTGGTTATGCAGCAACATGAAAAATAATAATTTACTCACTTGATGTATTGCGAATAGACTCAGTTATATGTACATTTTTGGGTGCGTGCTGAGCAAATCTGATGTTTTGTTGATTTTTAGCAGCACAATCCCTGCAGCAGGTTTTAAAGACCTGACACATAAATCTAAAAATGCAAACTGCTGCAAATGTAAAAGATTACATCTGCAGCTCTTTCAGGCTCTTTCAAACTAATTGATGACTACAAAATATGGAGAAGCTATAAAAAGATATCTTCAGATCTGGCAACATTATTACTTTCCGATGACAATGCTGACCTCCCTACCAGCAGAAAGCAGACTGGAGCAAACTTTTGGTAATAATCTCATGACAATAAAGGCAACAGTGCACTGATATTTAAAGAAATGCTCATTTTAAAAGTGTGTGCAGTGCAGGGTCTGAAATGACAAAAATCAACAGCAGCAGTTTGGCCCGAGGTGCCTACATTTTTAAATTTAAATGTATGCACCAGTCAGAACACACCTCTACAATCCCAGGTGAGATGACAGCCAATATGAGGTAGAGCCATATGTAGGCAAAAATACTCCAGAAAGCTGTTATGAAAAACACTCGCAGGTGTTTGATCTTACGAGACTCTCCATCAGGGATCACCCACACACACAGACCAATTATCACGAACATATTGAAGGCAGCGCTGCCCACTATGGTGCCCGGGCCGAGTTCCCCCGCATGAAAGTTGTGGCCACACACCTGCCAAAGTAAAACAGATCAGAGACAAAAAAAGAACCAAAGACAGAGAATATTTTTAAGTTAAGGGGTCATTCACAATTATCAACATTTTCCAAAGCGTACTCTTTTTCAGACCCCCCCAAAGAAAAAGACAAAGTGTCCAAAGAAAATGTTGATCTTTTTTCATGACATTTAATTTCACCTGGTTCTTTGGTATTGTAATGTAATAGGAAGTATTAAAAACTATGGAACCCCACAAGGGACATACGAGAAAAAAAAAGAGATGTACTTTTGCCAGATCTTGCAAAACGTTTGAATTTTAGGCTGTGTGCTTCCAAGGTAATCTTGATATGGCAGCATATCTCTTAAACATCATCTCTTATGAATGATATCAATTCATTTTGAGCCATAAAGAACATTTCTATCACACGGTAGAAGCTGCAGTCAGTTTTTGGCAAAGTGACTTTCATATTGTAGCGATTCGGTTAGATGGTTCTGTGCAGATGTTGTGTGATTTCCCACCATTTTGGTGGTACTTGAATGCGTGTGCATGCGAGGGAGAGTCAGAGGGAGTCCCGTTTTGTTGTTGTTGGCATGGTTGCGGCACACAGCAACCATTTAATTGTTAATAAAAGGGCAACCTTTGCGGGCAATCTCTCCTCATCTTCTTCAATGTCTTAACAAACGCTACAATATATTCTTTATTAAAGAGGGTAAACGCAAGTCATTTCTTCATTTCATTTATAAGCCCTGTGCACCAGTATATTTACCGATATAAGCAAAGATAAAACATTTAAAAAAAAATAGAAAATCCCTTTTTGACACAACACCGGAAACCTTAAAACTCCGCTGTCATTGTGTTTTGTGTACATACAGCGCTCGTACGCTGTGGCATTCTCTCTTCGGCACCGAGGAGAACAGCACACACACCCCTGGACCTTGATTCGTCCTTTAGCAACTTTTGAGACAGCTGACAGTGAGTTTTATTGCACAAAATTTGGCAACAGTGCTGGCCACCAATCACCAGATTATGCACAAATATAAGGGCCAGCATAGATGAAAACATGCCAGCAACATGTAGACTAAAATCCATCATCATTTTCTGCACTTTACTGCGTACGGTTTCTATTTTTGGAACAATGCTTCTACTTGTTAAATTTATCTTCGGCGGCTTTGGCTGCTTTCCACACCTGCTGCGCTGCACTCACAGCTTGTTCCTGTCTAATATCGTCAGTAGAGTCATTTTGTGAATCAATGATGGACTATTTTAGAGAATTCAATGAGGCCTTTGAACTGATCTGCCAGACCGGAGGAAATATCACTGCAGACCACGCAAAGACACAGTGGTGTGAATGCCGTGGGCATTGGCAGTCAGGCAGCAGCGCTCAAATTACACACGCCAACCAAAATTTTCTAACTATTTGAAAAGCGTATGTTGGGTGTTAGCCCCCCTCCCCCCGTCATATGTTTTGGAAAATGTCGATGATTGTGAATAGTCCCTAACCAGAATTGAATGAGAGTCACGTAACAACCAGAATTCTCCACAGACAACTCCAAGTCATATACACTGCTCAAAAAAATAAAGGGAACACTCCAATAACACATCCTAGATCTGAATGAATGAAATATTCTCATTGAATACTTTGTTCTGTACAAAGTTGAATGTGCTGACAACTAAATCACACAAAAATCATCAATGGAAATCAAATTTATTAACCAATGGAGGCCTGGATTTGGAGTCACACACAAAATGAACGTGGAAAAACACACTACAGGCTGATCCAACTTTGATGTAATGTCCTTAAAACAAGTCAAAATGAGGCTCAGTATTGTGTGTGGCCTCCACGTGCCTGTAT
>JASGAU010341637.1:0-21379 GCA_030220045.1 Australoheros facetus
ACAAACAACCTTTCATACTCACATTCACACCTATGGGCAATTTAGATTAGCCAATTAACCTAACCCCAGTAATTGCATGTCTTTGGAATGTGGGAGGAAAGCAGAAACCCATGCAAGCACGGGGAGAACATGCAGAGAGAGAGGGGCCTGGGCCAAGGTGGAATCGAACCCAGGCCTTCCAGATGGTATTCTAACTGTGAGGCAGCAGTGCTAACCACTGTGCCACCATGCTGCCCCCACAAAGTGGAACCAATTTTGATATTCATTTGTCTCTTGTGCCTTGTTTTTAGTTTTACTTTTGATCTAGTTTAACCTTCAATTTAGTAACCTTCTATGTTTATATAGTCGTGGTCTCTCGTTTGTCCTTTGTCAGGTTGTCTGTGTCAAGCCCGTGTCACAAGTCTGTTTACTGTTGCTCTTGGTCTGCAGTCTGTTTGTTCTTGTGTTAATATGTGCTTCTGCAGCTCACGAAGATTTTGAACTGTTGAACTTTGCTATGAATTCTGTTTGGATTTTTATGAACTTCAGTTCCTCAACACACACACACACACACACACACACACACACACACACACACACACACACACACACACACACACACACATATATATATATATATATACTGCATTTGGGTCCTTCTACCTTGGGTCCTTCTACCTTAACCAAAAATGACAGGGCTATGTGTAAGCATAACAAAAAGAATCCCAGGAGATCCCAGATCCCAGAAGGATATTCGTATGTCATAGCTCATTTGCTATTTGTATGAGGATTGAAAATCTGATGACTGTGGTTACTAATGATTTCCTGTATCTCTCCGTATGGCAGAAGAGGAAGACTCCTCTCTCTTCATTGTAAAATTGCCTTTATGTCACCTGTGATTCAGGGTTTGTTATTGTGGAAAGAGCACACAGTCTTTCTAGGTATGACTGTGTCTCTACAGAAGTTGAACAATCAACCTGTCTGTTAATGTCCATAGTGCTCTCATTTGTTTCCAGCAGCACATTCCAATCTGTGCATTCAAAGCAGTCCCTTAGAGCCTCAGTAGCATCAGGTCTCCCTTTCCTGCCTGTGAGTTTAGTTGCAGGTTGACTGCACACATGTACATCATGTCAGACCTGACACATACACTCACGCTACTGAGGATTAAGCACAGCTGGGAGGAAACAAGACACATTCAACACGATCACAGGGGAAGAAGTAAAACTAAGAAGGAGTAAACTAAATGCAAGACACAGGAGACAACCAACTAGCAGAGTAAAACAGGAAGTGAACATCAATAACTCCAGACCTCTGGCATTAACATTAGCATGAAAACTGTATGCTGGGAGCTTCATGGCATGGAATTCTATGGCCAAACAGCTCCAGAACTTATTCAAAAGAATCACCCATAAACACAAATAACACTGTATTGTCAGGCATGAGGGCCTTTTTTAAAGACGTGGTTGCAGGAGACCTATTTTTAGTAACAATCGCTTGAATGCTACCATCTAAAAATAGCTGCCACTTACATAGGCAGCCAGTTAATCATTAACATAAAAGATATTAATCTTTGACCTGGAGCAGTGTGAAGGTTAACTTAATGATAATTAGGTTTAAATTCAAACCAACACTGTCCATATACTACAATGAAAACTCAGAATTAAGTCTTAATTTGTAAAAATGCCTCTTTTGTATCATTGTTTACATTTCCTCTATGCCACTACAATCAACAAATACTAGTCTAACTTTGCTTTAAAAGTGTATTGCTCATTATTACACATTAAGTCCTGACTCTCTACCCTGCATAAAAGAAAGAAAGCTGCGATACCTTGATACAGATGGACTGCACTGGATCCTCATTCTTGGCCTTTGATATATTCACTAGATTATATGTTTTCTTCATGATGGCACAGCGCTCTCACAGTGACAATCAGGAACCCTGCAGAGCTGCAAGCTGATGCTGTTGAGCTCACTATAGTTCACAGAGTGACGCGTTATGCCACTCCCTCACCAAACAGGTGACAAAAGAATGTGGGCATGAGTAATACAATCTTTTTGGAGCTTTTATGAGGATTTCTGAGAAAATATAGAGAGCAGATACTGGAAAGATGAAGAGTGAGATCTAAGGAAAGAAAATCTCAGTTGACGGAGACCATAAATAAATATTAATTATAAACAGAAAATTAAATGGACAGTGGTGGTGGTGGTGGTGGTGGGGTGACAGTTATTTCACGACACTTATTGCATGACAGTTATTGCAACATAATGATGAGCAATAGATGAACCAGTCAAGAGGAAATAAAACTCTATTTGTCTGAGGGGATACAGAGGACAGCTCAAGTTTTCTCATCTAATAACAGAGCATGAATTCATTGTTTTCTTTCCACTGAATGACTAAGCAGCATTGTTACTGAGAGTCTCTTCAGGTGGCATTACACTGATGGACAAGAGCCTGTGGAAACAGGTGTTAAATATCATCTGTGGTTCCAGGGCAGCTTTGTAAAGTCAGAGGATCTCTAACAGAGAGTCTGTGTTACAAACTGAGGGCATGATAGGAACTTTAGGATTAAGCGTTTTTGGAGCTTGATTAACACTCAGAGCAATATATATTGACCACTTCGGATTGTAAATAGGTATGTCTTTTTGACTGTGTGAAGTCTGTTTTTTAAACAACAGACTTCACACAGATATTCAGACATACCGGAGCACAGAAGGGGCAGATATATTAAGGGTGACACGTCAAAATACCAGTCATAAAAACAGAATATATCAGTAGTTCAGATAATTTATACTGTTGCATTGATGTGAGTGAGCTTGTCGGATCTCTTGCTTTCATTTGCAATTGTACTCCCTAACACCCCTGAAAAGGCTTAAAATTTTTTCCTATCTTTTCAGAAAGGCAAAGCAAGTGCATCATTTGTATGATTGTACTGGTCAAACATTCATGGAGCATTCACATTACGACTCAAAATCATTAACACCCTGAGTAGATGCACATTCATGCTTCCTGTGGAGTGCAATTACAGGTGCATGGGCCTTAACATACTTGGTTAAACTGACATAGTGAAAGCACTGTCACTGCTCACCATATTAGTTTTCAGAGCTTCAGTAAGCTGTCCTCTTGCCCCAACTTCAGAAAGCTGTAGCCCATCTCTGTCCCGACGCTGCTGAGTCCTCCTCCTCTCTGCTGCCTGTAGCATCAGTAGCAGGTTTGGACTGCTCTTGCCTTGCTGCTCTTTGCTTTCACTTGTTCCACTAGAAGCATCTTCCATATCTTCCCCATTAAGATCTGCTCTGGACTCCATTTGTGGTTTTGAATGCACATCAGGTAGTCCCAGGTCCTGGTTCTGTTCCATGTTTCGTCTGATAGTAATGACGTTAAATTAGCTTCCTTCTCCAGTGTATCCCAGTCATCTCCTTCCCACATACATCTGATATTTCCTCCTGCATGAAGTGTATTTACTCCAAACAGGTTACTTTGACTAAATGTAAAGCAGATAATTGGTCCTGGATGCAGTGTGTACAGAGTAAACAGAGATATGAGCACTGCTTCTTGACACAAACAAGCGTAACCTGGAAATATAGGAAATGTAGGATTGGAGGAGGCCCCGGGGCAGACCCAGGACACGCTGGAGAGATTATATCTCTCGGCTGGCCTGGGAACGTCTTGGGGTCCCCCCGGATGAGCTAGAGGAGGTGGCTGGGGAGAGGGAAGCCTGGGCTTCTCTGCTTGGGCTCCTGCCCCCGCGACCCGGCCCCGGATAGGCGGAAGAAAATGGATGGATGGATGGAAGGATTGTATCTTACCTCTATCAATAAGTAGATGTCAGTTTATGCCTTCATACTTTTATACTGAAAGGGCACCTCTTTATACAAAGAAGCCCTTGCATTCAAGAGTCACCTCAGTCATTTAGATTTGCACTTCTTGCTTTGTGTTGTCTTTGATAACACCGAGTCAAATCCCATTGTAACTTGTGTAACTTAAACAGAGGGTTACATCATTAACCATGGTTCCTGACCATTACTCCCATGCTAGGCTGAAAGAAAACAGGTACCAGAGATAATAAGCGATTTCAATATGAGAGTTTGCAACAAAAAAAAAAAATCAATTAGACCACAGGTATGGGCAGACACACTGTGATCTCTCAGACAGACTGACAGGAGTTTGAAACAGTTATCAGTCAATCCCTCTTGATGTTTCCCCTTTGAACTGCACTTACAAAAAGAAGAAACTTTGGGGTCTTTGGCATCTTAGGGTTGCTGTTGACCCTGGGGGGGGTTTCCGCTCACCCCATCTTCAGAGGGTGGGTAGCTATGGATGAATGTGTGTCTTTGTGTATTTGTCACAGTCTTCATGAGTATGGGTGAGTGAGTGAGTGAATGTGTGCGTGTGTGTATCTATGCATATATATGTGCGTAGGTGAGTGTGTATGCGGGTGTATGTGTATCTGTGCATAAATGTGTATGTGGGTGTGCATGCGTGTTTGTATGTATCGCTGGACCTGGGTCTGGGCCTTGTGTCTTGCTTCCCGACTCGCTGGTTGCCTCCTCCCCCCTGGGGTGTGGGTGCCTTGGGGTTCCTGGGTGGGGCTGGATGTTCTGATGTGGGTGTTGACCTGCTCCCCTGGGGGTTGTGGCGCGGGGCTGCATTGGCTTCTTCGGCGTGGGGGGCTCTGTGGGGTGTTGGGCAGTCCTTGGGTGCCGGGGGCCCTGGAGCCCTGCCGCTAGCTTGTGCAGGGGGCTGGCCGCTGGGGGGGGGGGGCTGGCTTCTTGTCGCCTCGGGATCTCTGGGGCCCTTGCTCCTCGTCTGCTGGGCTGGGTGTGCGGTTGTCTTTGGAATGAGTGGCCGCAGGTCTTCGTAGGTCTTGATGAGTTGCTGGTGGCCTGGGTTTCCTGGGGCTTTCTCTGCCCGCCTCTAGCTTCTGATGGGCGGAGCTGCAGCGTTCTGCCCTCATTGGTAAGTACATTTCATGACACAGACACAAACACCCACGTAATCACAACACTAAATTGTTGGTTTGTGTAACTATACTTTTTTTTCCCCCCTCACAATTTTTAATTTTGCAAGTATTGTCTTGGTCTTTTATGTTTAACAAGTGATAAACTATTTGGTGTATTTACTTGCCTGCTTTTTTCTATTTTCTCTCTATTCTCCTTTTTTTCTCTCTCTTTCTCTCTCCCTTTTTGTTTTCTTTCTTTTATCTTTTCTTTTTCCTAAGCCTGTCAGCTCTGGCACAGAGTTTGTTACACAGTATGTTAAAAATAACTGAAATAAAATAAAGGGTCACACACTAACAAGTGGAGCCTATAGAGAATCTATGGAGCTCATCTTGAAAGAGCAAATATGTTTGGCACAACACTGCACTCAGATCACAGTTCTGCTTGCAAGATCTGCCAGACATAACAGCCTTAAAAAAACAAAACAAACAAACATAAAAACAAAACAAAAAGAAGAAACTTTATACTAAAAAAGCCCAAACTTTGGATGATATCCAGTGTACAGTGAGCAGAGACATTTTAATGGCCACCGTGAACAGGAGGAATGATTATAGCAAGAAAGATATGTCTTAATGTTATGGGCACCTGACTGGTGCTTGAAGACAGATTTGATTAACTATGAACATGTCCTTTAATTTTAATCTATAAAATAGTTTTGGCTACGTGTGGTCAAATGGAGTGAAGGTCAACACACAGAACAAATAGTTGTTTTGCACAGTACATACATGTAGTCAACTGGACAGAGGACTTTTTTTTCAGTTTCTACCATTTAGCCTCCAGGAACATGTTTTTGATACAGTAGAGGGTGTAACAGTTCTGCGGCTGTTTGAAGGTGTTCCCCACACCGCGAAGGTGATGTTCAGGAGCCATTTATGATGCCCTGATAAGAGGGGAAACACATCTTATCAGCAGGATCTGGTCTCAGAGTGTCACTCCAGTTTGGGAATGAGTTGCTGCCAAGTGGAAGAATTTAAATACCACATGGTCTTAATCATGAGTGAAGGGAGAATGGAGCAGGAGATTAACAGATTGGTGGAGTTCAAGCAGTGATGTGTACAGTTTACTGGTCTGGTGTTTTGAAGAGAGAGCAGAGAGCAAAGCTGTTGATCTACGCTCCTACTCACACCTATAGTCATGAGCATTGTGTAGTGATCAAAAGAATGAGATCGCAGATACAAGCTGCAAAATAGAGCTTCCTCCAAAGGGTGGATGGGCTCAGCCTTAGAGATAGGGTGAGGAGCTCGGCCATTCTGGAAAGGCTCAGAGTAGAGCTGCTACTCTTCCACATCAAAAGGAGCCAGCTGATGTGGTTCAGGCATTTGATCAGGATGCCTCCTGGTTACCTCCTAGGTAAAGTGTTCCAGGTATGTCCCTCTGGGGAGGGGCAGACTCAGGACACACTAAAGAGATTATGTCTCTCTTGAGTGCATTCTTATTACAGTCATCAAAAACTGCCCCATCTAACTGATGTACACATCAATTCAATTCAGTTTTATTTAAATACCACCAAAACACAACAGTTGTCTCAAGGTGTTTAACACCAGTGAATAAATAATTCCCAGAGGCTTCAGTTTGGGGGAGGCTTCATTGAGGATCAGCTGCAGCTTACAGGGAGATCCCCTGATACCCTTGACAGAGGCTGACAACCAGAGCAAAATGGGAAGGAGAGTAGGAAATGAGAACAAATGAGTGCACTGTGCAAGTAGACATTCATAGACCAGAAGGGGAATGATTGGGGGTTGCTCCAGGTCCTCAAATTCAGAAAAATGATCCACTTATATAATGGATTTTGAAAAATACCAACTTACATAATGAGCAAATTTACTTTAAATATATTTTTAGTACACAACTTGCGCATTATTAACCCACTAAGCTCCTGTCCAGTAGGATTTTACTTACTTTACTTACTTCTTCTACACTGCAAAGAAGTTTCCACCCAAATATTATGTTTAAACTCTTGTGCAGCAGCATTTTTCAAGTGATAAATCTGCAATAGGGCAGGGGGATGCACATGGACTCAAAGTTTTGGCTGGCAACTTGGATTACATTCTGGTCTGTAATTTGAATTATGATGTTTTTGGTGGAAAAAGCCTGGTGTTCAGACCTTTGTGATCAATTTAGGAAAACAAAATCTTATAGTCCATTTTTTCCCCCTCTGAGTCCTCTGATGGGCTTTTCATGTTGTTGCATTTTGCAGTGGCTCTTATCTGAGCAAGTGTTTACATGAATCTTTTCCAAGCTGTATGTCCCCAAAAGCTGCAGTTATTCTAATGAGTCTAACTCTAAAAGCAAATCCCCACAGACTCCCAGCTTTAAAAAAAAGAGAGAGAAAAAAACATGT
Source organism: Australoheros facetus (assembly GCA_030220045.1). NCBI lineage: Eukaryota > Metazoa > Chordata > Actinopteri > Cichliformes > Cichlidae > Australoheros > Australoheros facetus. The sequence continues at coordinate 7,319 of JASGAU010341637.1, forward strand.
TTGTCATTTACAGGTAAAACAAAACAAAACAAAACAAAACAAATGCAAGTCGCTAGTTATTTCTTTCATATACAGTCTATAATCTTTTGGGAGAAATTTGGTGGTTGTGCTTGAGATTTTCAATTTCATCATGTATTTCCATACAGGATGACAGCAAACGGGACTCTCTCAGTTAATATTTAACAGAAATAAAGAAAACAGAGAACAGACAGGTTATGACAAATAACTCTGACACCAAACTGTCTTTTTTTAATTCACACAAAACATATAGAAAGAGGGGAAGACACAGATACATTTTACATTTGGACTTGTCTCACAACAACACAGGTTACAGATTCCATTAATGTGAAATGTTAGTTTAGCATGGCACACAACACATATCACAGCACAGCTGCTAACTGTCTTTTCTCCTCTGGATTCAATACAAAGACGGGGTTTTATTCAGAAGTATCTTTCCTTTTTTACAGCTCATTGTTCATAATAGTGTACTTTTCAATCACCTCCTTTTTATAGTAGACTTAACCTTCACAAAACCATCACAATAACCACATTTTAAACACTGCACAAGTTTGTGTAGAAGGAGGAAAAAGAGGAACAAAAGAAAGAAACAAAGTTATTCAAATGTATTTTTTATGATAGACTCAGTAAAGCTCATTGAATTGTCTTGAAAATTATGAAACAAAGTTCCATTTAAGACTTTAAGTTTGAGTTTGTAGTACGATAATAAGTTCAATCGATCAATTTTTTTTTTCCGGGTGGGGGTGGGGTGTCCTACCAGTGAAAATGACAAAGCAATTGCACAACAAGATCACACTTCATCTATTTTTTTAAACAACATGTTTCTAACTTTTGTCATCATTCTTTAAAAGATTTATCACACCATTCTAACTCACCAAACAATAAAATATTTGCACCCTCATCGTGCTGTGCGTATGTTCTTGTACTGGCACAGAAGCAGCTGCTTGAAGGTGTTCTTGAAGGTGGCATTGCAGAGGGCGTAGCAAGCTGGGTTGATGGTGCTGTTGATGTAGCACAGCCAGTAACCAATGGTCCACAGGGTGTTGGGGATGCAGATGGAGCAGAATGTGTTGATCAGCACCATCACGTTGTACGGTGTCCACGTGACGACAAAAGCAACCAGGATGGCCATGATGGTGCGTGTGACCTTTCTCTCCCTTGAAGAAATTCCCCTCCTTTTCCACTTTGCCACAGCGTTTTCACTCATAGCACGCATCGTTACCTGGAAAATGAAACGTTTTTTTTATTCTTTTAAAAGTGGTATTATTATTTTAATTATTTATTTGTTTAGTTATTTTGGGTGTGGGGGTGAAATCACTTTATGTGAGTCCAATATAACTTTCCACTGTCAGCAGAAGAAAGAACGCTTTTAGTGCGAAACTTTGTACGTACACTCACCGGCCATTTAATTAAATACACCTCTTCTACTACTCGTTAATACAAATATCTAATCAGCCAATCACATGGCAGCAAGTCAATGCATTTAGGAATCTAGGCATGGTTGAGACAACCTGCTGAAATTCAAACCAAACATCAGAATGGGGAAGAAAGGTGATTTAAGCCACTTTGAAGGTGACATGATTGTTGGTGCTAGAAAGGCTGGTCTGAGTATTTCAGAAGGTGCTGATCTACTGGAATTTTCCAACACACCATCTCCAGGGTTTACAGAAAATGGTCTGAAAAGGAGAAAATATCCAATGAGCAGCAGTTCTCTGGGTGAAAATACCTTGTTGATGTCAGAGGTCAGAGGAGAATTGCCAGATTGCTTCAAGCAGATAGAAAGGCAACAATTACTCAACCCCCTCGTTACAACCAAGCTATGCAGAAGAGCATCTCTGAATGCAGCAACAGCAGTAGCAGCAGCAGAAAACTACACCAGGTGCCACTCCTGCCAGATATGAATGGGAAACTGAGGCAAGAATTCACACACAAAATTGGACAATAGAAGACTGGACAAACATTACCTTGATTTCTGCAGCAACATTCAGATGGTAGGGTCAGACTTCAGCGTAAACAACATGAAAGCAGGGCTCTATCCTGCCTTGTATTGGTGGTTCAGGCTACTGGTGGTGTAATAGTGTGGAGGATATTTTCTTGGAACACTTTGGGCCCCTTCATACCAACTGAGTATCATTTAAACACCACAGCCTACCTGACCATGCTCATCCCTTTATGTACAAAGTTTACCCATCTTCTGATGTCTGCTTCCAGCAGGATAACACACCATGTCAAAAAGCTCAAACTATGTCAAAGTGGTTTCTTGAGCATGACAAATGGCCTCCACAGTCACCTTGATCACCAGATCTCACCCCAATAAAACACTTTTGGAATATGGTAGAACGGGAGATTGACATCATGGATGTGCAGTTGATCAAATCTGCAGCAACTGTGTAATGCTATCAAGTCAAAATGGACCAAAATCCCTGAGGAATGTTTCCAGCACCTTGTTGAATCTATGCCACAAAGAATTAAGGCAGCTCTGAAGGCAAAATGGGGTCTAGCCCAGTGCTAGCAAGGTGCACCTAATAAAGCATCTGGTGAGTTTATATCACTGATATCAAAGAAAAGTAACAATGACCAAAAACACATTTTGAGTTGAGATGGGAGTTTAACTTTGTTAGCTTGTTGCTGAGAAGGTAGTGTACAGTGGGTTTTCTAGAGCAGTTAGCAGTGTAACTTTAAATATTTCACTAAAATGCTTCATACATCTGAATGAATACGGCCATGCTAGCTGCTCTGTGAAGCTGCACTCAGGCAAAAAGGTCATTTAAATTTAATCAAATTTTTTCTTTATTTTCTTTTTTACCATGTTTACTATCTTTATGTATTTGCGCTGTTAGTATTCTACTCAAAAACCTGAAAGTTTTGCAAGTATCTGATGACTAATTGCTGATAACAAACCTTTATGACAATCTTTCCAATAGTTGTTGAGATATTTCCATCTAGAGCAAAAAAGCTGGGCCAACAAACTGGCTGATATTACCACTCCATGACTGGTTAAAGTTCTGATTGCTATAAATTTAGTAAATTTGTGATGTTTTGTTTCTACCTTAAAATTACCTTAAAGAGTGTCTTTGTGACCAGCATTTGAGTGTCAACTGCTGAGTTTTTCCGAGAAGATGGTTGTGTTTCATTTTTCTCAACATTTGAGTTTTTTCGTGATGAAGGAGGAATCTCAGCATCCTTAGATGTTGAAGCCTGAATGCTATCTGATGTGGAGTCCACCTGGTTGGTTCTTTCTGCCTTGCATGGGCCTATTCCATTCTGCTGCTGCTTCTGCTGCAGCATTTCCTTCTCCTTGCCATCCCCAGCCTCCTGCTGTGCCTTTTTTGTTGCAGTGACGTTTTCACCTCCTTCCTCCTGGCTGTTGGAAGGACCTTCTCCCAGACTAGTACCTGAGGTCTTCCTGCTGTCCTTTCTCATGCGGCTGCGGCTGGCCTTGGAGATACGCCAGTAGAGGTGGATCATGATAGCCACAGGCAGGTAGAAAGCTGCAATGGCTGTTCCGAAGGTCACCGCTGGGTTGGAGAAGAACTGGATGTAGCACTCATTTGGTGGTACAGTCCTTCCGCCAACTATAAACTGCCAGAACAAAATCGCAGGAGCCCACAGGATGAAGGACAACACCCAAGCTGCTGCAATCATCAAGCCGGCCATTTTAGTGCTGCGCCTCACTGGGTAGCTAAGTGGTTTGGTGACACAGAAGTAACGGTCAAAACTGATGATGAGCAAGTTCATGACTGAGGCGTTGCTGACAACATAGTCGACAGCCAGCCACAGGTCACACACCACTGCTCCCAGGGGCCAGAAGCCAATCACAATATAGACGGTGTAGAGGTTCATGGAGCAGACGCCAATAATCAGGTCTGCACAAGCCAGGCTGAACAGGAAGTAGTTGTTGACGGTCTGCAGGTTCCTGTTTACCTTTAGAGGAACAACATAGAGGAAGCTGTCAGATGCTAATCTTTTTTGTGCAATGTGATGTGTGTTTTCTCGTTTCTATTAAATTACCACTCTGCGCTGGGTTGTACATGTTGTACTCTTATCTCTAAGTCTGGCTGTGCTGTTCAAGGTGTCCAGAGATGGATGTTTGAATCACACTCATTAATCATGAAGGATCAAAACAAGAAAACCCCAAACCTTTATAGAGAGCATGACCAGGATGTTTCCAATGACAGTGATCAGACTCAGAGATCCAGCAACGAGTATGATGAGCGTTATCTCCACAGTCGTGTAAGGGCTTCCAGAGAAAAGGCCGGTGTCATCACTGACATTGATGTTACTAGAGTGGGATGAATTGAGAATCTCCATGCTGTCTGATATCCTTCACATGGATGATTTAAGCTTCGTTCATGTGTGCAAAACCTAAAAAATAACAATTGTGAACAAAAGTTTTTAAGGCTACATTTCATCAAAGGATACATCTTTGTGTTCACAGATGCAAAATCACACATAACTTGCAGCGTGTAAACAAGTCACAGACGTTTGAATGTTTTTGTGGTAACAGCTTGCCCCTGGTGAAAGAATGGACAGGTGTGCAAATAGGGGCTGCAGCAGCTGTGTTTATGAATACACAGCCACATCTCACAAACTCGTCTCAGGAATAACATATTAAAACAGGTTTGAGGTTAATGTGAATGTTGAAATTTGCATTCTGAAAAATGAACAGTTTTAGTAGAATTAATGTGTTGTTTTGTTTTCTTAACCACTCATCAAACTGGATTTGCTGGTGCCCATCCCAACCGACACCAAGCAAGAGGCTGTGTACTTACTGGAGAGTCCATTACAGGGCTAAAACAGAAAGACAGACAACTGCTCACACCTAGAGCCTTTTTTGCCTTCTTTGGACTGTGGGAGAAAACTGGAGCACACTGAGAAAACACACACAGGCACCAGAAGAGCAAGCTGCATGCAGTGAGGCTCCAGCAAACCAGCAGGTTTGAACTCAGAACCTCGCTACCTTTGTTTCCTGCTTTGTGTAGCAAAGCTCTTGCATTTTTATGTAAATCTCAGGGGATCTATAAATAGTGTGTGTGCCCCAAAACAACTTTCAAATGCCACAACAAATACATATGCAAGTATCTGTCTTTGTACGGACTGTTTTAGTCATGAATCTACACGAATTTTAAGCATCTGGCTCCTAGAAGTCTTAACTGACCACATCTTTCCTGTGAGGCTAAGCAAGGCCATCTACACTTTACAATTTTCAAAAATGCCCTTAGAGAGTGTCTAATCTGTGCAGGAGAGTCATTAAAAAAATATCAAGTTGGTCACTTGATCCTGCAGGCATCATTTTCTGCTCCTGCATATGGAAAAAGGACTACCTGGTATATTTGGGGAACATCCAATATGTGTAGCCATGTGTGCTTGTGTGTTTGGCTCTTTCAGACAGCTGTCCAAATAAATCTTAATGGAAGCTGTGGTTTTTATGTTAAGGCAGGACAGATTCTCTGAGGCTAAAGAAGTGTTATCTGCAGACTTATGTCTGCAGTGAGAAAAAAGGGAGGTTGGGGCCTTTTCTTTGGCACTGGAACTGCTTGTTCTGTGAGTTATGAAAGCCTGTTTCGGTGAGTGTACAAACAGATTTCCACTGGGGCCACCCACGCTCAAGATTCAGGTGCTCACAGTGCTGTTAGGTGCTTTGGATAAAAGCATCTAGTAAACAACAGATTATATGCACATGGGGATACCTGTTCTTTTAAATTACTAACGAGCTGTGTATTTACAATGACCCCGGACATGCAAAGCATACCAATTATGTATCTCTACTGCAAACCATCATTAACGTTACTATTATGTTAAAAACAAAGAAACACCGGGAATAGCAGCAAAACAATGTGATTAACTAATGTATTACGATCAGAAAATCAATATAGAGACACTTAATTTAGACCACAAGGGTTGGTGCATACTGCTAAAACCCTGTAAGGGACTCCATTAGGCAACATGATAACATCACGCTGTACCTGAAAGATGTTTCCTTCCTGCTCTTACAGCCAGACAAAACTTCATTACAGCCTCTTAAACTCCATCGCTACTTCATCAAAGACCTATTCCGGGCCTTTTCAGTCACAGATGCAAAAAGGGCATGTTGCATTTGTATTTGTGTTTGTGTGTGAGGGTTTAATTTAGCTGTAATTCTCAGAACTTAATGGATGACTTGTAAAGTTAGAAAAATGTAAAAGTGAGATTTTTTACTGATGTACAGATGTTTTACTGATCTGCTCTCATTTTGGGATCAAAATCAGGACAACAAAGGGCAGGATGTTACAGTTCCATGTTAAGAATTGGCCTTGGGTCGAGGTTAAAATTTAGGGTCATAGCATTCATTGATCACTTCTTATTAATAAAGTTTAATGCACATGGAAATTAATGTAAGGCAGTGAGTTGATAGTGGCCTTTTTTTAAGTACTTAAAAAATACTTACAGTATAGTATATAAATATAAAAATGCACTTGAAAGGAGAGCAAAAGTACAGTTTACTGTATGGATCTTAAAAATTTTGTTGATGGGACCTGTTTACTTACTTTATTGTTAATTCAGTAGTATTTATATCAGCTGCATTCTATAAGCTGTTCATATTTTTTTTTTACACTTGAAATTTGAAGATTTTTTAAGGAAAATACAGACAGAGCTGCAGGAAATGTGCCTCAAGGGATATTTGAAAATTAATAAAAAGTGGCATTAAGTAATTAGAAAGACGCTGCCAGCAGCCTTCCATGACATAATACTCAACTCTACGGCCACTCCAGTGGTCAAATATCCGAAATCATTTCATTATGAACCCCCCATGATAAAGGAGAAGTCTATAAAACTTTTAATAGGTCAGCTTTATTCTCTGAACAATAAAGATCTTGCTATCTATAAAAAAAGCTACTTTTGGCTGCTCCCTTATTTCCAAAGGATGATGAAACCACATGTTTGATTTGGCAGACTGAACACCAGATGCCCTTCTTGATGCAACCCTCCCCTTTATCCGGGTTTGGGAACGGGACTGGGAGCACACTACCTTGTTACACGCTGAGGCTGGTTTTATGTCTCCTTCCTGTGACTGGGGATCTTCTGCGTGTAAGGCGATTATGTCAACAACTACACCATGTAGCCACTAAAAAATTCCTCTATCTATAGGAGAGCAATCATACGATTCTTAGAGTAGCTACTCTTTCAAACTGTCAAGCAACAAGTAGTACAAAGTTTCACAATACATGAAATCACTGGATGCATGAACTAGTATTAAGTAGTCTCTTGCAACTATACTTGAATGCTGTTCTAGTGATTTTGCTGTGTAACTTGGTTGTCAGAACTGTGTTATAATTAAACTTTGCTCTTCTGCCAATTTGCTCCATTATTACGTTGTTCAGTGGGCTTGAGCAGAGATTTTCCAATGCAATGCAGAGTTTTTTGAGGAGATTGTTGCCTCCTCTCAAGGCTGTCCTCACTTCTTCTCTCTTCACACTAATAAGACCTGCATTACTGGACCTCCCTAATTGGTATGCAGGGCTACTGGAGAGAGTCACAGAGGCAAACTGTATTTCTTTGACAGGCACAGAATCATAGTAATTAGATCCAGCAGATGCAGCCTGCAACAGCTGCACCAGTAATATGGTTCTAGGATACAGTCTTCTGGCTGGGTGAGCTTGGCTTAAAAAAGTCTGTTGTGCCTTTGATATTATGAACGATACATCAGCTGCAGAGTTACTGCCAGATGAGACGTGGAAACAATGTTTGCAGAGAGAAGAACAGGTGTGGAAACACATCGGTGACCAAAGTTGTTACTCAGAGCTCAGGGGATTTAATGACTACAGGGATCAAAGTGTGGTAGCTATATTTTATAGATATCTATGTCATAAATGGTTTTATTGGTCAGTTCTGTTCAGGACATCCGTCTAACTGTAAATTGTAACATCATGCTGAATGTTTAAACAGGATTTCAAGTGAACTCAGGCGAATTAAACTCAGACATACTGCACATGCACGTAGTTTCAGGTACTGTTTAATTTGTATAGGCAACATTTGCTGAATTTTAAAAATGTTTTTCATGGTGGCACTTTGCAGCAAATGTTTCTGTTATTGCACTAGTCACTACTTGTTTTCATTTCAGAGAACTGTGTCCTGAATTTGAAAAGTGGGAAATTTCACATCAACCTGAGCATTGGCTTCGCACAGCGGTGTAACAGAGAGAAGAGAAAACCACTGAATGTCCAATGCAGCGCTGCAAATTAGCCAGGCACAGACTGGAGAAACAGAAAACATACCAGCATAACTGGGGTGTGAAGGGTAAAATAAAACTGAGAAGTTATAAGTTGGTGAGTTGCAGGAAATTTAAACAGTCTTTTTTTTTTTTTGAGCAAGGGGATTCCTTGGGAGCAGGAACACCGGGGAATCCAGAGTCTGGATCTGATGCTGGCTGAAGCCTTTCAGGTCAGGACAGAAATTAAGATTAAACATCTCCTGAAATGCCTTAGGGGAACAATAAACTCCAGGTTTACTTTACACTCGATCAAATCTTCTTCAGGAAACTGAAACAACAAGCTGTCGAAAAAATGTCAGTCAATATATTGATGTATCATTATTTCACATTTCCTTTTTTGTAATATTTCATATTTCAATATTTCATACAGTTTTTTTTTTAATGTAGAATATCCTCAGTTGACTTTGTATCCTTTAAATCAAAGTGGTTATAAGAAATCACAATCTAAGAAGATTCCAGTGGGAAATCAAAATTTAGGAAAACATTTTCCATTTATCAACTCTACTGCTGCGTCAGCTAGCAGACGTTAAAATTGTTCCGTGCAACTTTTTCTAAGTTTGGGTAATTCTCTTAAAAAAAAGTGTTCTTACCTGCAGCAGCTTGGTAGAAATCCACAGAGAAACCTTGTCTTACCTCATCTGTAGAAAATGACACAGGTGAGCTGTGTTGAATTCATCCATATTATTCTCTCTACTGCAGACACACTGGAGCAGAGAGCAAAGCAGAAAGTAACCTGACATTCATACCGCTCCTCCTCTGACAAGAACCAGTGTGTGTGTGTGTGTGTGTGTGTGTGTGTGTGTGTGTGTGTGTGCGTGTGTGAGACTGCTTGTGTGTTACAGATACAGACCGCCACAGTAGGGAGGGGTTTATGGGTGCTATTAGTGACTGTGGTGCTGAATCCCTCAAGCTAGGGTCGCAAGTTTCAATAAACAGGAGATGGAGACAGACAGAGAAAGAAAGAGAGAGAGAGAGAGATGTTTGTTTCAGGACCGTGGAGAGCACTGGCTTCTGCAGCATAAACACATCATATTCTCCAGAGCTGTAGGCAACCAAGTGGAGAGAAGTATGAATGGCTGTGGCATGAGTTAAAATGGTAAAGCACTATGAAAAAGAGGACACAAAGAGAGGTTCGCTCTGTTACTCCATTGCTGCAGGACGTTAACCTTTCAGACTGTTGTTTTGACCTTTTAACCAAACTAGTGACGCAGACTGCCCCAGTTGGTGCATGACCTTACTTTGATGGAATTACCACTGAGGATAATAGGTCCAAAACAATACAGTAAATGCAACAAGGACCGTGCCATCAAATAAACCAGAGTCCTGCAAATAATTTCTATGAGAATCAGATTAATTACTGTGAGTGTCCTGTCCAGACTTAGAGCACAGTCAAAGAACATTTCAAATTCTGTGTAACATCAAAGATATTTTTTCTGTTCTTTTTATTTTTATTTTTGGTGTTGCCATTTTTACAGTTATGTCTTTAAAAACTACATTGGTAAGGACATAAACACATTTCTTCATTAGTGAGGAAAACAAATCGATATGTCTGTCTGTCTGTCTGTCTGTCTACACTTGGGTGTGTTTGGCTTTGTGTGTCCTGGTTTCCTGTCTCCCAGAAGCCAGTTTTTCCAATTTACAAGACACTCAGAAATGTCTTATCTTGAGCAATTCTAAACATAAAAAAATAAGTGGCATTTATCACTCTGATGAATGTACAGAAGAAAAAGCTCTATGTGAGTATGGTAGCCCATATCCTCCAGAAAGAGTGGACTTGATGCATTGTTGCCAAGATATATTCATTCTTATGACATCTTTTACAGCAATAACTAACTTTCACCAAAAGCAATCTTAAATGGGATGTATAATGCTCATTTCCAGCTCCATAATTTTATCCTTGGACTCACTCAACTAGAGCTGCTTTGCATGAATCACAGCTCAAAGAATTCCTTTTCTTAGTCTTATAGTGGGCTTTAGTGCAGTCCCTCAGTTCATCAACTGTCTGGAACAAGTCATTTTAGCTACCATCTCATTGGCTCCCTCGTCTTTACAAAATTGTTCTAGTTCATTGAGGTTTGCAGGCATTATCTTATGCACAGCTCTTTTATGGTCCTGCCACAGTATTTCAATCAGGTGAATTTGTTGCCACGCCCACTCCAGGGAAGATTGCCATTGTATTTACACACATCTAAATGCTGCAGACCAGCAAACTGCTAAAACATCTGCTTTTATAGAGGTGGTCACACTTGCTGATGATCAGTTAACAAGTTTATTTGATTAGCAGCACTTGGCTGCTACTTAGCAATAAGGGTGTACTTAGGACTGCATAGAGTCCAATAAAAACTTACATACTTACATATCTTTTCACCTAATACTCTGAAAATTAGTAAATAATAATAAGTTCATTAAAATGTTGAACCACTCCTCAGAATTAAATCTAATGAAACTTCATTCCACCAAATTTATAATCCATTTAGTATTAGTTTAAAAGTCAAATATTTCTAGCCACAGCAGCACGTGGCTTGTATGAAAAATCTTTTTTTAAATTCCACTTGAAATGTGAACACATGAGTAGAGAACTGTCGTCATAATGCTTCCTCTAGGTGGTTTGTGTGAATTTTAAGCTCAGCCCTGAATCTTTAATTTATAAGGGTTGTATAATTGTCACTCCAGCCCTTGCTGGCCGCTGGCAATTGCTGTGCAAATGTTTCCTCATTTAGGCACTGAGCTGCTATCTGCATGTGTGACTGTGGCTGGTTTAAGGCTCTCAGTTTAATTAAAGGCATCATCTTTGCGTTTGCTTAGTTTGTCACATGGATGCTTTTCCTGTAGACGTGAACTCAAGATGACCTTCATTCAAAAGCCCAATATACATTCATGAAGTGTACACAGAAAGAAACCAGAGTGGATGTTCTGCTTTAGGGCATATTGTATATATACACTATTATACATCAGTATGTGTGACAAAAGCTACATAGATTGTCCTTTCCGCTCTTTCCTTCTTATTGTATATTTGAGAAAGTCCTGTTTCCTTCTCTCGTCAGTTCCCAAACTTCTAAAAATGTAAATATTTTAGTGTCATCGCAGTGAGAGAAACAGCCTCATTCAAAAGTTGCTGTGAACCACTCATATGTGGAATGAAAGAACAGAAAACAATGTAGCTCCTCTCTCCTCTCCTCTTCACTATATGAAGAAAAGCCCCAAGGCTGCAGGAAAATGAGGTCATCTAGTTGGAGCCCCAGCAACTGTTTAAATGGAGAAGGGTCACAGACAATGCCGACGCTACTTCTGACAAGACAGCCCTGCAATTTTCTGCAATTTTCCTACAGCGTTGAGTTCATCACAAAGATGCAGAATTTATATTTTAAAAAGTCTAACAGACTCGTGACTCTCTGGTTAATTGTATGCTGCCTCATGTGCTAATAGCATAATGATCATGATCCACAGACATTTACTGTAAGTCTTCACCAAGCCTGGAGCAAATCGTGACTTTCTAATCTCCTTTGATGATTCATTAAAGAATGGCTATAATTCATTGGTGTGTTTGGGCACAGTTGAGATTTGGGCCACTTGGATTATTGTCAAGCGCTGGCACTGATATGAACTGTATATAAATTAGTGCTAGGATTGTGTGTCTTGTGCTTTACCATCAGATCCAATCAAAGAGCTACACAGGAGTTATTCTAAAACAAACAAATGCTTGAACAACACAAAAAGGAATTTAACAGCTCTTCCCCATCTTCTCAGAACATGACCAGAATCGTCACTCTGACACACATCCAGACTTATTTTGTATGAGACAAGAAAACACAACATAACAATAAACCATAATAATATAAATCAAACAATATGTGATTTATATTTCACATTATGTGTCATGTCATTCAGTTTTACCACAGAGATTTATTTTCCGACTAAGATTTTTATTTGGATCACGATGGAGGAGCTTGTGAATCTTATTGTGCAAAAGCCTTTTTTCCTTTCTTGTATTTGGAGATTCTGGAAATATCTTCTGAACGCTTTGTACTGTGACTCTGTTATCGTAGCAAGTGAAGCAGAAACTTGGGCAACAGATAAATCTTACTTCAGAACTTCCAACTTGCCTTTACAGATAAACAGGAAACTATATCAAATGAATGGTGGGAATATTCTGCACTCACTCATTGTCTTCTCTACAGCTGCAGCTGACTTACTCCAACATTAAAGTCTGACACGATCCTGTTGTTGAGTTTTGGTTCCTGCTTTGATTTTATTGTTATTTTACGTGTTATTTTTTTGTTTCCAGTGGTTCACTCTCTTGCCTCCTTGTACCTTGTCATTGTGCTAGTGCCTTTGTCATTCTGTGTTCCCTTGTCTCAGTCAACTTGTTTAATGTTAGTTTTTAAGTCTGTTGTTTTGTGGTCATTTCCTGTTTCACCTTAAAGGTTAGTCTTATGTGTCTTGTTGTTTTCCTCCTGTGCAATCATCTGCCCCTGCCTCCTTAGGCCTTTCTCATTTCTCTAATTTGTACCTCGTCGTCTGCTCCATCCTCCTGCCCGTGAAGTGAAAATGAAACTTCCATGTTAAAGGATGTCTCAATGCATCAGGAGGACAGAAGAGCAACGAGACTTGCCAGAGAAGTTATAACACAGAATGAACAGGTGTATCCTTTGCAGAAATGTTTTTGCCTTGAACATATAAAAGAGGTATGGGACACAGATGGAATATAAAAACCACATCAGGAAGCAGATTCTTTAAATAAATCTGGCTTTTCATCACTTAGTTACAAACCCAGTTCCAAAAAAGTTGGGACTTTGTGTAAAATGTAAATAAAAACAAAAAGCAACAATTTGCAAATCTATTGTGAATAAAACCCATATTTTATTCACAACAGAAAACAGAAATCATATCAAATGTTTAAAATGAGAAAATGTACCATTTTAAGAAACAAAATGTCCCATTCTTGTCTGATAGAGTATTCTAGCTGCTCAACAGTCCTGCCTTATCTTAGTTGTGTTATTTTGTTTCATGATGCACCAAATGTTTTCAGTTCATGAAAAGTCTGAACTGCAGGGAGGCCAGTTCAGCACCCGGGCTCTTCTATATGATGTTAGACTGTTTTAATAGCTCCAGCATGCAGTTTATCATTGTCTTACTTAGATACAAAATGCCTTACCTGAAAAAGGCATTGTCTGAATGGGAGCATATGCTGCTCTAAAGCCTGTATTTACCTTTCAGCACTGATGGTGCCTTTCTAAGTGTGTGAGTTGCTAGTGTCACAGGCACTAATGCATCCCCGTACCATTGGAGATGCAGGTTTTTGAACAGAGCACTGATAACGAGCTGGATGGTCCCTCTCCTTTTTAGTCTGGAGAATGTGGCATCCTTATTTTAATTACAATTTGTCTGACCAGAGAACAGTTTTCTGCTTTAGCTCAGTCCATTTTAAATGTGGTCCAGAGAACGGTGGTGTTTCTGGACCATGTTCACATATGGCTTCTTCTTTGCAGGACAGAGCTTTAACCTGCATTTGTGGATGGCATGTGAACTCTGTTCAGAGATAATGATTTCTGGAAGTTTTCCTGAGTCCATGCAGTGATTTTCATGACAGAATCATGTCTATTTTTAATGGAGTGCTGCCTGAGGGCCCGAAGATCATAGGCATTCAGTATTAATTTTCAGCTTTGTCCCTTGAATACAGAGATTTCTCCAGATTCTCTGAACCTTTTGATGATATTATGCACTGTATATGATGAGATAATTCATTGAGGAACATTATTCTGTAACTGGTCCACAGTTTGTAAACACAGTTC